>WNWK01014000.1:0-53096 GCA_009830355.1 Cherax destructor
GAGGACAGGAGGGTTAGGGAGACATGATAACGACATATAAAATACTGCGAGGAATAGATAAGGTGGACAGAGACAAGATGTTCCAGAGAGGGGACACAGAAACAAGGGGTCATAATTGGAAGTTGAAGACTCCTATGAGTCAAAGGGATGTTAGGAAGTATTTCTTCAGTCATAGAGTTGTCAGGAAGTGGAATAGCTTAGAAAGCGACATAGTGGAGGCAGGAACCATACATAGTTTTAAGACTAGGTTTGATAAAGCTCATGGAGCAGGGAGAGAGAGGACCTAGTAGCAATCAGTGAAGAGGCGGGGCCAGGAGCTATGACTCGACCCCTGCAACCACAAATAGGTGAGTACACCAGCTAACTCCTTTACTATGAACTTCTTTTGTACTTCTTCCATTTTCCTCTCTTTCCTCTTCCAAGTGCTGCTGCACTTCAATCTTGTACTATGGGGTGCACAATCAAGTACAAATTTATAGATGAAATATGTAGTCTTGGAGATTGCTTGATACTGAGACCCATCACTAACCCCTTTACAATGAACTTCTATTGTACTTCTTCCATTTTCCTCTTCCAAGTGCTGCTGCACTTCTATCTTGTATTATGGGGTGCACAATAAAGTACAAATTTGTACAAATATGTACTCTTGGAGACTAGTGTACTGAGTGGCTGTAAGAAGGAAATTGAGATGCTCAATGCTGAGACACTGCACTGCTAGTTTCTGTGACCCAAGTTCTCATATGGCATACAATACTGACTCATCGGAGAGCCTGTCGTAACTCTGAGTTGTCGGTAAACGAGTACATCGTTAAGTGAGGAGAGGCTGTATAGACATTTTGCTTAACCCTTTGACTGTCACGACCCCAAATCCTAAAGTGTCTCTCTGTGTCGCAAAATATTAAAAAAAAAAAAAAAATTCTTATGAAATGATAATCTTTTCCCGATGGTAATAACACCAAAAGTACAAAATTTGATGGAAAACTTATGGAATTACACTCTCGCGAAGTTAGTGATAATTACACATCGGCGATTTCGCCCACTTTGAGCCCTATTTTCGGCCAATTCCATTGTTCCAGTTAACCAAACTCATAGCTATTTCTTTAGAACTCCATTTGTTCTTTCGATTGAGTACAAGAAACCACCCATTTACCGATTTCAACTACCCAATAAAGTGGTCAGAAATTGGCAATTTGGCCAATTTCACACAAAATAAAAAAAATGCCAATTTTAAAATAGGGTCCAGAATGAACAATGCAGACATTCCTGGCACTAAAATAACATTTTCTCTGTTCATCAGTCACGTCTCCAGGCCCCTCTTATATTACTCTTGCTTTCTATTTTGAATTTTTATTCACACAAAAAATAGAAGATTTACTGTTATGCACACTACTGCATTCATGACTGCGTATTAGAATGGCTAGTTGGACACTTATTGGACAATGACGTCATTTGTTTACTCTTGAACATCGGCAAAAATCGAACATTTCCACTACTTTGAGCTCAATGTCAAGGTTCTTTTCATTGTGAAACCAATCAAAATCATCTCTATTTCTGTAATATGTCTTCCATTCTATAAAATGAGACCAAGAAAACGAGAATACAACCATAAATACTATACGAAAATACACCTCAAATTCGGCGTTTTAATCCAAAAACACTGTTGGTTTTTTTTCTCATTATGCACTGCGTGCTACAGGATTTTGTTTATACTGCACACACACTGACCACACAAGCCCATTCTCTCACATGTGGGCCTACCAGCTTTCTCCCGCTTGATTTGAAGACGCCAGAATTTTGGTGTATTAATGCATCAAAAACACTGGCTCGTAAGACGTATATATACGACAGAAACAGTCAAAGGGTTAATCCATCTATAATATTTTTTTCAAAATTATATAATAAACATGCTACATAACATATAAACATGATAAATACACCCACAGTAGAATAAATTAACTTATTTACTTATGTTTTTCTAGTCGGCTTGCCGGAAAGAATAACATTTTTTCTAGTTCAACACCAAAGAAAATGTGTACACAATATTACTGTTGGTAACTGTAGAAAATTATTCCTTTCGTATGCCTTTACTCAGAGCGTCATTTCTTCTAAGAATGGTGTTACATGAGAATGGGAGTGTTGCTCTTTATTTATTCTATTGTAACAACGTGGAGACAACTTGTACACAATGTAAAGTGTTTGTATTATGGTATAATACAAACGTATGAACCAAAATCATATGCATTAGACTGGTTTGTTTACATAACTTCGCATCTGTCCTCTCATGTACTCATTCTCTCTCTCTATTCGTTTTATCTCGTTTACTGACCTCTCATTCTACATTAAGACTACAAATATTTTAAGGCAAGTAATGAGTGTACTGTATATGCATTTTATCGCTCTAGGGCGCTTTAAATGCCTAGTATATAATGTGTGGATCGGGTGGCCAGATGGGCTACAATATCTACCACACCTGACTTTCTACAAATACTGTAAATACTATTCACCTTGCACCCTATATTAAGACCATTAAGACTACAAATATTTAAAGGTAAGTAATGAGTGTACACTATATGCATTTTATCGCTCTAGGGATCTTTAAATGTTGAAGTATATTACGTGTGGGTGGGGTGGTGTGGGGTGGCCTGGCTGGCTACCTTACCTACCACACCTGACTTCTTACAATAAACACTACTCACTTCTCACCCTACATTAAGACTACAAATATTTTGAGGTAAGTAATGAGTGTATTGTGTGTATTTTACTTTTTATTTTTTTTTAATGCCAAGTTCTAATGCTAAATTAATATATGTTAGTGTAAACTTATTATATGACATTTATAAGTTGAAACAAATGGCGTCCGCTTTCCGGCGATGTTCGCTTTTCGGCAGTAGCCTAGAACCTAACCTGCTGCATAAGTGGGGCCTTACTAATGTAAAACTAATGAGGAAAATAAAAACATGACGACTTAAGGAAAGGCTCCAAAGAAATCTGAAAAAATTGCAAGAGTGGTCAGATAAGTGGTTGGTTAAATTCAACCCTAGTAAATGCTAGGTCATGATGATTGTGAAAGGAGCAAAGTGACCAGAAACAAGGTATAGACTAGTGGAACAGAGGCTGCACACTTCAGCAAGAAAGACTTAGGGGTGAACATAGTGCCCAGTGTAATGCCAGTGGCTCACATTAGCTGAATAACCTCTGAAGCCAATGCTTATCTGATAAATTTAAAAGTAGCTTTCAGGAATCTCAACAAAGAGTCATTCGGGGCCCTTTATAAAACATATGTCAGGCCCATCTTGGAGTCTGCAGCACCAGTATGGAACCCACACCTGAAAAAGCATGTTAAGAAATTGGAGGAAGTGCATAAATATGGAACAAGGCTTATTCCTGAGCTAAGGAGCATGAGGTACGAGGAGAGGCCAACGGAATTAAACCTAATGACATTGGAAGACAGAAGAACCAAGGAAGACATGATGACAACATACAAAATATTCAGGGGAATTGATAATGTACACAGGGACAGGCTGTTCAAGAAGTGAGAAACAGGAACTCGGGAGCACTATTGAAAATTAAAGGCACAGATGAGCCACAGGGATGTTAGGAAGTATTTCTTCAGTCTCAGGGTGGTCAGGAAGCAGAATGATCTTGGTGAGGAAGTAGTGGAGGCAGACTCCACACACAGTTTTAAGAACAGGTACAACAGATCCCACAAGGCCAAGAGAGTGAATCTGAAAAGTGCAAAGTTAAGAGGCAGGTCCAGGATCCGAGAATCGACCTCTGCAACCACAAATAGACAAGTACAAATAGGTGAGTACACATGCAATAGAAAGTGCCTTAGTACTATACTCATTAATAATTCTTTATTTTCAAAATTAGCAATTTTTATAAGGGTAGAGTGCACTCTAATTAAAACAAATTTAAAATTTATTTGGCTATATAATTAAGTAGTAAAAATTATACGGAGTGAATATATAATAATGCTAAAAAGTCAGGCATCAGGATATGAAGGCTCAAAAATGCTAAGGCCATTCATAAAGGATATTGAGTCTGTGCTCAATAATACTAAACATATTTGCATGATATTATGCTACATGCTAAAATTAAAAAAAAAAAAATAGTAATGTTCTTACCAGGTAAAAGGTCCCATTTCTATTTTTTCCAAGTCAATCAGTGATACTCTTTCATAATGAAGGATTCGGTCAGTCTCCTCATCATATCTGATATAACAAATAAAAAAAGGCTGTATATATTTGTAAAATACACACGAGCACTGACAAATAGCAGTAAAGGATTTTTTATACTAGTATATATTTTTACGTACGTACTACAATACAGTGGTACCTTGGTATACATCCTTAATCCATTCCACTACCTTGGACTTATACCAAACAGGACGTATACCAAACAAATTTTCCCATAAGAAATACAGCTAGCCCTCCATTTTCGCGAGTTCCACTTTCGCGAGCTTCGAACATTCGCAAATGCCTAGCCGCCCAATCATATTTACCAACTGTCATCAGTAACTGCATGGCTAACTATATTTCCCTACAATACATTTGCACATCAAAACATTCGCGAATGCTACAGTACAGTATTATTATACTTCCCTACATATTTGCGCACCAAACATTCGCGAATTTTCAAGATTCACGAGGTTCTTGATCCACTAACCCTCGTGAATGTGGAGTGCCTCCTGTATAGGGAAAACAATTAATCCGTTCCCATGAAAAAAAAATCATATTATTGGCATATTATACATTGATGGCGTTGTATAAAATAATTTAAACACTGCTTAATACTAAAATATATAGTACATAAATACAAAAGAATTAGACAAAATAAATGCAAATTTAACCTCACTGTACTTTGCTGAAAAGAGTCGAGTGCCTACTAGGATAGTGCTGAGAAGGGAGGAGGAGGAAATGTTATTGTTTGGAAGGAGAGACCCCTTCTCTTTTCTGTCTCTTTTCCCTATTTGGTCCTGGTTGAAGCTCACCAGGTTTGACTTTTACTAAAAATCTGTCCAAAGAACTTTCCTTCTGCCTTTTCCTTAGGATGTTTCGGAAATGTGACATTGTCTGGTCATTCCAGACAATACTATTACGGATTGTTTGGGCTTTGTTGGGGTGGTACTTCTCTGTAAAGTTTTTGATGTCCATCCATTTGGCAAAGATTTCCTTGATTAATAAAGTAGGGGCTTCCTCTATCTCCTCTTCCGAGCCTGAAGAGAGTGCATCCATCTTAGTCTTGTGCTCCTCCTCCTTAAGCTCCTGCAGCTCCTCAGTGGTCAGCTCTTCCCTGTGTCCCTCCACTAACTCCTCCACATCGAGAGAGAGGTAAACAAGGGTAGCACGCGGTGTCGTGACTCATTTTGACCCATACAAGTTCTAGAATGCTAGTCATATTCCAAACAAAGGTCGTATACCAAGCAAATATTTTCGAGTCCAAACAGGACGTATACCAAGTTGGACTTACGTATTCCAAAGCTGACATATACTGAGGTACCACTGTACTTTGTTACTACTGTCTAAAAAGAAACTAATATACTGTACCTATCTAATCAATTTGAAAGGGGGTTAAATTTAAAGAGATTTCATACATCGTTTAGGAGTGAAGAAGAGCAGGATGTGAGTGTGGGGGAGGTGCGTGAGGCATTACGTAGAATGAAAGGGGGTAAAGCAGCTGGAATTGACGGAATCATGACAGAAATGTTAAAAGCAGGGGGGGATATAGTGCTGGAGTGGTTGGTATTTTTGTTTAATAAATGTATGAAAGAGGGGAAGGTACCTAGGGATTGGCAGCGAGCATGTATAGTTCCTTTATATAAAGGGAAGGGGGATAAAAGAGAGTGTAAAAATTATAGGGGAACAAGTTTACTGAGTATACCAGGTAAAGTGTATGGCAGGGTTATTATTGAAAGAATTAGAGGTAAGACAGAGAGTAGGATTGCAGATGAGCAAGGAGGCTTTAGAATGGGTAGGGGATGTGTAGATCAAGTGTTTACAGTGAAGCATATATGTGAACAGTATTTAGATAAAGGTAGAGAAGTTTTTATTGCATTTATGGATTTAGAAAAGGCATATGATAGAGTGGATAGGGGAGCAATGTGGCAAATGTTGCAAGTGTATGGAATAGGTAATAAGTTACTGAAGGCTGTAAAGAGTTTTTATGAGGATAGTGAGGCTCAGGTTACGGTGTGTAGGAGAGAGGGAGATTACTTCCCGGTAAAAGTAGGTCTTAGACAGGGATGTGTGATGTCACCATGGTTGTTTAATATATTTATAGATGGGGTTGTAAAAGAAGTAAATGCTAGGGTGTTGGGGAGAGGGTGGGATTAAATTTTGGAGAATTAAATGCAAAATGGGAGTTGACACAGTTACTTTTTGCTGATGATACTGTGCTTATGGGAGATTCTAAAGAAAAGTTGCAAGGTTAGTGGGACGAGTTTGGGAGAGTGTGTAAAGGTAGAAAGTTGAAAGTGAACATAGATAAGAGTAAGGTGATGAGGGTATCAAACGATTTAAATAAAGAAAAATTGGATATCACATTGGAGAGAGGGATTATGGAAGAAGTAAATGTTTTCAGATATTTGGGAGTTGATGTGTCAGCGGATGGATTTATGAAGGATGAGGTTAACCATAGAATTGATGAAGGAAAAAGGTGAGTGGTGCATTGAGGTATCTGTGGAGACAAAAACGTTATCCATGGAGGCAAAGAAGGGAATGTACGAAAGTATAGTGGTACCAACACTCTTATATGGGTGTGAAGCATGGGTTGCAAATGCTGCAGCGAGGAGGAGGCTGGAGGCAGTGGAGATGTCCTGTCTAAGGGCAATGTGTGGTGTAAATATTATGCAGAAAATTCGGAATGTGGAAATTAGGAGAAGGTGTGGAGTTACTAAAAGTATTTGTCAGAGGGCTGAAGAGGGTTGTTGAGGTGGTTTGGTCATTTAGAGAGAATGGATCAAAGTAGAATGACTTGGAGCGTATAAATCTGTAGGGAAGGAAGGCGGGGTAGGGGTCGTCCTAGAAAAGGTTGGAGGGAAGGGATAAAGGTTGTTTTGTGGGAGAGGGGCTTGGACTTCCAGCAAGCATGTGTGAGCGTGTTAGATAGGAGTGAATGGAGACGAATGGTTTTTGGGACATGACGATCTGTTGGAGTGTGAGCAGGGTAACATTGTGTGAAGGGATTCAGGGAAACCAGTTAATTGATTTAGTTGGACTTGAGTCCTGGAAATGGGAAGTACAATGCCTGCACTTTAAAGGAGGGGTCTGAGATAGTGACAGCTGGGAGGGACTTTTCTCAGCTGTCGTATCTGAGCTCCTCTGCAAAGACAGTGATTATGTATGAGTGTGGTGAAAGTGTTGAATGATGATGAAAGTTTTTTCTTTTTGGGGATTTTCTTTCTTTTTGGGTCACCCTGCCTCGGTGGGAGACGGCCGACTTGTTGATGGAGTGAATGATGATGAAAGTTTTTCTTTTTCGGGCCACCCTGCCTTGGTGGGAATCGGCCGATGTGTTAATAAAAAAATAAATAAAAAAAAATAAAAAAAATATATATACTGAGTAACATGATAGGGACAATAGCTATCAAATGAGAAAAAATAAGATGAGGACAGAAACTACTTATTGAGCAACATGAAGAGAAAGACATTGGATACTTATTGAGCAACATGAAGATGAGGACAGATACTACTTACCGAGTAATAATAAAACAGAGAGTGGCTACTTACTGAGCAACATAATATGAATCACGAGTTAGCACCAAGATAATGTCCATGTCAGTCTGATCGGGGTCACCAGTTCTGAAGAGATAAAAAATTGAAACTTAACCTAAAACTGCGATCTTCTCAAAAGCTCTAAGGCAGCCTCTTCCACAACTGTTAATCCAGATCTCAGAAACAATCCTTACACTTGCAACATACTGATTATACAAAGCTTGTTTCATCTTAACTTCTATAACTACAGCCACATATGTGGTGTTTAACCCGTAAACAGCCCAAACATATATAGTATACGTTAGTACCGCTACTGCCCCAAACGTATATTTACGTTTTATTTTTCCTGCCTCCAAATTTGGCACACTTGGCCTGAGATGGCTGGTCAGCATAGAATGGGTCTTAGCCCTTGGTGTGCGCTGTATTAAAAAATCTGGGACCAATTAGTACCTTGTGGGAGGACCAGTTCAATTGAGCGCCAGCTAGAGCAAACAGCGCGGCAAACACATGGGATTCACTGATGTCATGTAGTATTAACTCTCCCATTTTAAGTGGGAAGTGATGTTGACCCCGAGTTTAGTGGCTCTGAGGTGAATATGGCCATAAGTGGTCGAGGAAATATCAAAAACCTTGATGATAACCCATGTGCAACATTTGTGCAACATCCTTTCAGAATGTCTTATAACCTATGCCTGTCTATCTTTGTCTGTCTATCTCTGTCTCACAGGTACACAAATACAATTATACATAGTGTAAATTTCCTAGGATAACCCAAAAAATCCAGACAAAGTGCTTGTAGATATAATGTGTAAACATGACTGGCAAATACGTATTTACACTTGCTCAGGAACCAGACGTGTTGGTTCAGGAGTGGATCTCTCTGAGACGGAAGAGCTAGATGCTAGATGGACAGACAGAGAGCTTGACAGATAGAGAGCTTGACAGATAGAGAGCTTGACAGATAGAGAGCTTGACAGATAAAGTGCTTGACAGATAGAGTGCTTGACAGACAGATAGACAGAGAGCTTGACAGACACAGATAGACAGAGAGCTTGACAGACACAGATAGACAGAGCTTGGTAGACACAGATAGACAGTTTGACAGACAGATAGACAGACAGATATGTTTGTGTAACAGTGAAAACAGAGGGGGATGCTCATCAAATGTCACCCCTTATCTTATCTCATCACTGCACCCTCGAGTACGCTCATCAAATGTCACCAATTATCTTATCTTATCACTGTCAGCAGTGGACTGACTTGTCTTACATCATGCTTCAAGGGAACTTATTATTCTTATTATTATTTTCATTATTCTTATTATTATTTTCATTATTCTTATTATTATTCCTATTATTATTATTATTATTATTATTACTATTACTATTACTATTATTATTATTATATACTCCCACGTATCCAAAACATTGCTGGGACCTATAAATACTTTGTATATATTCCTAGACAATAGTAAATGACCAAGGTAGGTGTAAATGTCCACCTGTCAGTGTGTTTGTGGCAATTTGAGTACAATTTCAGTACCTAATATTAGTCTTAGAACAAAGAACTACTATAAATTGTAATTATCAGAACATAAAAATTATGTAAAATAATATAAAAACGAGAAAAAAAGGTATATCGGCAATACTTCTGCAAGCAGCAGGACTCGATGTTGCCATCAGGTGAGCATTCAGTGCCAACTTCTCGGCCTTATATATTGGCAAGTACTGAGCCTAAAATTTTTTTTTTATCCTATAACACTTATAAAAATGTGCTCTTTATTTCTATATAAAAAAAAAATCAAAATATTCGGGGCACTGGGGTAGTAAACGTATATATACGTTTGGACCATTTACGGGTTAATATACTCTCAATAAATGGTACATAAACCAAACTGAACTTTATTTACCTTTAATTTGTTCAAAGTACTGATAATACTTTTTTTTACCAATAGACCATTTCCTACCAAAGTAGGATGACCCAAAGAAACAAACACATTCATCATCACTCACTCTCTAGCTGTCTTGTCAGAAGTATACAGACACAATAATTTAAATGCATAATGCAGAAATTTGAAAAATAAAGAAAAGTTAGTGTACAAAAACCATTCTTCAATAAATAGCAGACCACAAACGATATCCCCTTATTACAATAAATCCAATGTACAGCTATACAAAATTATTAATTCTACAGCTAGCTTAACTACCACCGATATTATTACAATCAAAACTAAGTACTAAACCTACAAGGGTCATACAGTGCCACCACTTGCATTTAATATTTTAAACAAAATCCATTAGATACTGATGGCTAAGGCTCATTATTGATAAGAAGATACTTGAAATTATTGTAATGATAATAATGACTGAAATGACTGTGTTAATACACACAACCCGCACATATAAAAAAGAGAGGAGCTTATGACGACGTTTCGGTCGACTTGGACCATTTACAAAGTCACACTGTGTGACTTTGTAAATGGTCCAAGTCGGACACTCGTCATGTCTCTCTTTATATGTGCGGGTTGTGTGTGTATTGTTCCAGTCACGGTATTGTGCCTTTTTTGTTATGACTGTGTTAATGATGCCTAAGATGCTGCTAATTGAAATAATGATAATGATGAAGATAAAATAACTAAGATGAGTACGAAGACAATGATTGAGATGATAATGACAACAGTGACATCAACTACATGAAATAGATAAATAAAATGAAATTAATCAATATGCTTAGAAATGCAATTACTGAAGATATACATGTATTAAAAAACTTTTTTAATTTTAGTAATTTATACAGAAGTCGGAGGGATTGAGATAATGCAATTTAGAAGGTCATGCAAGATGCAACATCGGTGTGCCCCTGGCAAGATAATGATAGTACTTCTCCTTTTTCAGGTCACACTACTTCAGTGGGAGGTGGAGACAAATGAGACGCGATGAGCTGTTGGAGTATGAGCAGGGTAATATTCTGTGAAGGGATTCAGGGAAACTGGTTAGCTGGACATGAGTCCTGGAGGTGGGAAGTACAATGCCTGCACTTTAAAGGAGGGGTTTCCTTTCAATATTTGCTGTTTAGTGACATCTAAACTGTCATATCTGTGCACCTCTGCAAGGACAGTGATAGTGCGAATAATGTTGAAAGTGGTATTTTTTTTTGGGGGGTCACCCTGCCTCGGTGGGAGACGACCAGTTAAAAAAAAAACTCTTCCTTTATACCATCCCTCCCAGATGACGAAAACAGAGCCCTAGCAGCAGGTGACTTACGAGGGATCGGCATCAATGAGGCCCCAGGCCCCAAGAATGGTTTCTGCATCAGGCACCAGCAACTTCTTACAGTCGTCAATGACGTGTTTCACATGCTCAGGGGTCATGGATGATTCCTCCTCGTCACTCGGCACTTCCAGGTGAATCAGGTCTTCTGTTACAGGGTTCCCTGATGACAGTAAGGTAACAATCAGTAAGAAAAAAGTCCATTTAGACCCAGAGATTTTTCTGTAAATACATATAATACATATAAAGGGAGGGACAATTCTCAGCTGTCGTATCTGAGCTCCTCTGCAAAGACAGTGATTATGTATGTGTGTGGTGAAAGTGTTGAATGATGATGAAAGTATTTTCTTTTTGGGGATTTTCTTTCTTTTTGGGTCACCCAGCCTCGGTGGGAGACGGCCGACTTTTTGAAAAAAAAAAAAAAAAAAAAAAATAAAATACTAACACAATAAAAAAATATAATACAGTATTATTAATAATAATAACAATAATAATAATAATAATAATAATAATAATAATTAATAATAATAATAATAATAATAATAAACAACTAATCATAATAATAATAAAATTTCATTTTTCTTTTTAAGTCACCCTGCCATGGTGGGATACGGCCGGTTCATTGAAAAAAAAATAATTACAATAAAGATAATAATACCAGTAGCAGTAATAATAAATAATAATAGAGTAATAAAAATCTGAAGGCTACAAAACATAACAGTGGATGAGAGATTTCCTGTTTGAAAGGAAAATTAAAAAAAATGAAGAGGTAAAAAAAAAAAAAAAAGTCCTTGTGTTGTTACATCATTAGACGGGTGCTACAACGTTCAGTGCTTGCTTTGATAATTCTAATCTATAATAAATAACTTGCCAGAGTTAAGAACTAAAGTAAAATGTCTGCAAATCCGAAGTATGTAATAAAAATAATTGCGTATCCCTTCAGGAAGACCTAAACAAATTGAGAAAATAGAGTAAGAGATCAAAAATAAAATTTTATGTGGATAGATGCAATGTACAATAACAGAAATGAGTGACAGTGAAAAAACACTAGTTTAAATGGTTAATGATGATGTTTTTCATGTACAATGCAAACATGGGTTGTATGATGCGACTGTCAACAGCTATGGTGAACCACTGGTACATAACAATGCTCCTCCAGTCTTGTCTATCTCATCAGAGCCTATCTTACTCTATGTCAGCCCAGACTGTTACTTCTTTAATGAACTTATAGTCTTTGGAAAGATAAACATTGACTCCTTACCTAACAAATGATCAATGGTGGCTTGTCGATAGGCATCCTTAAATCTATTCATGTAGTATCTGTAAATATGGAAGACATGATTACCAACAGCTGCATATTTACATTAAGGAATATTCATCATAAGTTGAAATTAATAATAATGATGCTATTAAACACAGTATTATGGAAAATACGATTTTGAAAACAATACTGATAACAGTATCAGTTCTTATAAAATTTGCATAACTGCTGTACTGAACATGGAAAGTGACTAAAAAAATATTTTAAACATAAAGGGATAAATTAAAAAAATAACCTCCATTTTTTCACCCATGATAACAAACAGAAGACAGAAGACTTTATAAACTATAATTATTGCAGTATAATTTAATGACAAAGGTACATACAGTACATAAATGTACAAACCAACAAAACATGCTGAAACTACAAATAATAAAAGGAAAAATTATTAATACAGCACCAATCTAGTTGATAACATACTAAACATTATGAGTTGGAAAACACATTTCTGCATAAGGGGACTGAGGGGCCCACCTGGAATATTACATGCTTCATTATATCCACTACATCTTCACCCCACTGATCCCCCCAACAAAGTCCATTGTGTATTTTTAATGCTTAGTAAAGTTCTTTCTTCACCAATGCTTGCTATCTGTTGTTTGCCTGCTATGTCTCATGACAGCTGGAAGCCAAGATCCATGGGGAAAGCACAAGAGTACTTGCAATCCTCGTGTGCCAGACAAGGAAGGCTGTGGCCAGCAGGTGCAATAGTGTGCGACATCCAATGTCGAGGTGCCAGAGACAATATCAGTTATTGACAAAATAGTAGAGTAACCAATACATGCCCCCAGAAGAATTCAACACATTCTCCTAGCAACAACCATTCTTCTCTGTATCGGACAATAAAGATACCCAAGTGTTGCACCAGTGTCTAATTCATCACTGTGTCGGTTCTCTGGACCATTTATGGAGAGAGTACACAGGATGCCAGGGATGATGCGGGCAGCGTCAACACTTCTTCGCATACAGTTTACAATGCATTTCTAGGCTAGGTTAGAATACTAGAATAGCTGCATGATGATCACAAACCCAGAAGGCAGTCACAGGGGCCCCCCAGGAGCTTGGCAAAATGCAGTATCATTTGAGGACATATGCACAGAGTTGTGAAATTGATATTAACACTATAACAAGAATGCTGACTAGGGTTTGGGTTGAACCAGGCTCCCAGTTGATGTCAGACATAACAACAAAATCAATATTAGTGAGCAGTGGTGAAGGGATTCATTTATTTAGTGCAAGGCAGCAATGGACATTGCTGGGGTTAGGGAATAGTGTTAAAGTGAATAAGGCATGACATTCCAGGTGGGCCCCTGGGGCTCTCACCACAGTATAGTATAAACTAATTCGATGAGTTGTTGTATCATACGAGAATATTTTTTCACATAAAGACACTGTGTACCCACTTTTATGACTGTGGGAGGGACCCCACAATATTTGTTAGTTTAATACATGAAAAAAAAAAAGACCATAACTGGTATCACTTTCATTGCTACATGAAATAATTTTCCATAAAACATCGTGTATAGGCATATTTTATTTAATGTCATTAAAATGTGTTACAAATATCATCAATGTTATCTTTCTTCTTTCAACACGTCGGCCGTTTCCCACCAAAGCAGGGTGGCCCAAAAGGAAAAACGAAAGTGTCTCCTTTTACATTTAGTAATATATACAGGAGAATGGGTTACTAGCCCCTTGCTCAATGTTATCACCAGCACTTAAAAGCCTTCTCAATACTCTCCACTTCCACCTTACCTTCATTATCAATACTGTTGCCCCATTATCATTCTATTTTCTTTTATATTGTACTTCTATGTTATTGCTTGTTTCCTTCCTTTAACCTTCTCACTTGTATTATTATTAATATTATAAAAAAAGAAGCTAGGGTGTGTAGGAGAGAGGGAGATTACTTCCCGGTAAAAGTAGGTCTTAGACAGGGATGTGTAATGTCACCATGGTTGTTTAATATATTTATAGATGGGGTTGTAAAAGAAGTAAATGCTAGGGTGTTGGGGAGAGGGGTGGGATTAAATTATGGAGAATTAAATGCAAAATGGGAGTTGACACAGTTACTTTTTGCTGATGATACTGTGCTTATGGGAGATTCTAAAGAAAAGTTGCAAAGGTTAGTGGACGAGTTTGGGAGAGAGTGTAAAGGTAGAAAGTTAAAAGTGAACATAGATAAGAGTAAGGTGATGAGGGTATCAAACGATTTAAATAAAGAAAAATTGGATATCACATTGGAGAGAGGGATTATGGAAGAAGTAAATGTTTTCAGATATTTGGGAGTTGACGTGTCAGCGGATGGGTTTATGAAGGATGAGGTTAACCATAGAATTGATGAAGGAAAAAAGGTGAGTGGTGCGTTGAGGTATCTGTGGAGACAAAAAACGTTATCCATGGAGGCAAAGAAGGGAATGTACGAAAGTATAGTGGTACCAACACTCTTATATGGGTGTGAAGCATGGGTTGCAAATGCTGCAGCGAGGAGGAGGCTGGAGGCAGTGGAGATGTCCTGTCTAAGGGCAATGTGTGGTGTAAATATTATGCAGAAAATTCGGAATGTGGAAATTAGGAGAAGGTGTGGAGTTACTAAAAGTATTTGTCAGAGGGCTGAAGAGGGTTGTTGAGGTGGTTTGGTCATTTAGAGAGAATGGATCAAAGTAGAATGACTTGGAGAGCATATAAATCTGTAGGGGAAGGAAGGCGGGGTAGGGGTCGTCCTAGAAAAGGTTGGAGGGAGGGGGTAAAGGAGGTATTGTGGGCGAGGGGCTTGGACTTCCAGCAAGCATGTGTGAGCGTGTTAGATAGGAGTGAATGGAGACGAATGGTTTTTGGGACATGACGATCTGTTGGAGTGTGAGCAGGGTAACATTTTGTGAAGGGATTCAGGGAAACCAGTTAATTGATTTAGTTGGACTTGAGTCCTGGAAATGGGAAGTACAATGCCTGCACTTTAAAGGAGGGGTCTGGGATAGTGACAGCTGGGAGGGACAATTCTCAGCTGTCGTATCTGATCTCCTCTGCAAAGACAGTGATTATGTATGAGTGTGGTGAAAGTGTTGAATGATGATGAAAGTATTTTCTTTTTGGGGATTTTCTTTCTTTTTGGGTCACCCTGCCTCGGTGGGAGATGGCCGACTTGTTGAAAAAAAAAAAAAAGCACTAAACCACTAGGGTCATACAGTGCTGCTTCCCACCTGTAAAACCTTGCTGAAGCAATCCTTAGTCTTTTCCAATGATGCACCATATGGTGACTGCCTCACTTGTATGACTACAAAGTCTATTGTATGAAATTGTCTGAAAAATATTGCAAGTGCTGCCTCAGAAAACACTTGTCCGAATTTGAATACATTTGAAAAACCTCTACATGATACCACTCCTTCAGGAAGCAAGGAAATAAGAGTTCCTGACATCCCAACACCTCTCCCTCCACCCCCCCCCAAAAAAAAAAATACAATGTAATACAGAGGTTTCCAGGATTCGATGCACTCCTGTAGTGTATCCAAGGTAACATTTAGTAGGTAAGACACATGGGCACAGTTAGGCAACTTTATTTTGAACGTTTCGCCTACACATTAGGCTTCTTCAGTCAGTACAGAGTAGGCAGGAGAGAGATGTGAAGACGATGTACAGTCCATCACCCTAGTCGTAGATTTGAGGTTGTCAGTCCCTCAGCCTAGAAGAGTTCTGTTCCATAGTCTGAAACAATCCTTCAGATTGTTTCAGACTATGGAACAGAACTCTTCTCCAGGCTGAGGGACTGACAACCTCAAATCTACAACTTTAAGGGTGATGGACTGATTACATCGTCTTCACATCTCTACTTCTCCTGCCTACTTTCTGTACTTGACTGAAGAAGCCTACTGTGTAGGCGAAACATTTCGGAATAAAGTTGCCTAACTGTTGCCCATGTGTCTTACCTACAAACCTGTCGGTATTGTATACTATTTTGATATTCAAAGTAACATTTATGAAAGAATTCAGGGAAATTTTTAAGCATGCTTGTCACAGCTGCTGAACCACTATGTCAGAATTACACACGCTTGCTGGAAGTCCAAGCCCCTCGCACACAAAACTTCCTTTACCCCCTCCCTCCAACCTTTCCTAGGCCGACCCCTACCCCACCTTCCCTCCACTACAGATTTGTACACTCTCAAAGTTATTCTATTTCGTTCCATCCTCTCTACATGTCCAAACCATCTCAATAACCCCTCCTCAGCCCTCTGGATAATAGTTTTGGTAATCCTGCACCTCTTCCTAATCTCCAAACTACGGATTCTCTGCATTATATTCACACCACACATTGCCCTCAGACATGACATGAAAAATTATTTTTAATTATTCCTTATGGGAAAAATTTGTTCGGTACTCGAACAGCCTTCTGGAACGAATTTAGTTTGGGTACCAAGGTACTAATGTATATCACTCCCTAGGATACCTTGTGGGCATAATCCATTCTTAATATTTTTAATTGTAACACTACAGAAAATATCGCAAGGTGCAATCTAAGTGTGCCAATGCTTATTAGAAATTTATGTCTAGAAGAAAATGCAGCAAAGGTAGTCTCTACATAGAGCCCCAAATATTTATTTTGACAAAAAGAGGCAGCATTAAACAAATTTAAATAGTAAATGTCTATATTGATTTAGAAAACCTCTAACATTCAATCCCTCATAGGGCTGAGAGTGGTGCATACATTAGTGGATTAGGAACAAATGGAGCCCTTAGACAACATATATACATTGTATATTCAATACAGTATATTTATACCTATAAAGTTTTTTCATATTTATATTCACTCAAAATAATGCATAATAAAATTACCTGTGCACTAATCAAGTTGTAATTAGGAATATTTATTTTGTCCCATTAGTGATTTTTTTTTTTTCACAAAACTGTTGCTTAACCCTTTGGGGGTTTCAGGACCCTCTCCGAATCTCGTTTTCAGGGTCGCAAATTTTTCGGAAAAAACAAATTATTTTTTTCTTATGAAATGATAGAGAATCTTTTTTCGATCATAATGCCACCAAAATTATGAAATTTGATCGAAAACTAACGGAATTATGCTTTCGCGAAGTTAGCTGTATCGATGACATTTACGCATCGGCAATTTCGCCCACTTTGAGCCCTATTTTCGGCAAATTCCAATGTTTCAGTCTACTAAAATTATAGCTATTTCGCTAGAACTCCATTTCTTCTATCGATTGAGTACAAGAAACTGCCTATTTACCAATTTCAACTACCCAAAATAGTGGTCAGAAAATGGCAATTTGGCCAATTTCACACAAATTTCAAAAGATGCCAATTTCAAAATAGGGTCCAGAATAAACAAGGCAGACATTCCTGGCACTAAAATAACATCTTCTCTGTTCATTAGTCACGTCTCCAGGCCTCTCTTACATTACTTTTGCTTTCCATTTTGAATTTTTATTCTCACAAAAAATAGAAGATTTACTGTTATGTATACAACTGCATCATTGTGAAAATGGTATAAATAATATCAGCGCACTTGTGCAAGAATATTAGACTCACCAGTTGATGTGTATTGGACGCATGGTGTGATTTGTTTACTCTTGAACATCGGCCAAAATCGAACATTTTCGCTACTTTTGGGGGGTCTGAAATGACTAATCTAATTTACATTTGTCCTTATGGGAACAAATTCGTTTGGTAACGGCACTCAAACAGCATTCTGGAAAGAATTTTCAACGAAAACCAAGGGTCCACTGTACAGTATTATATAGTAGTATATATATGCAATATGTACATGTAACTATACATATTACCATACTCACACTCTAATGTAATGCTAACTCTCATGGAGAACTCACCCCCAATCATTCTAACCTAACTAGCTCAAATATGCCTGCTGGATAGTCAAGCAGATACTCTTAACACTTTTTTCATGAAATTATTGCTAATTTGTCTCAATTTTCTTGAATGAAAAGGAACAGCAAGTGCTTCAATTCTAAATAAGAGTGCAGAGAGTTAAAATAAAGCAATCTTAGATAATTGTTGAGTGATACTATTGGGTGTGCAAATTAATACTAGGGAATGTGCAATGTGACAAGTGCTAGAGGGGAGTTCATACATGTATCTGAAGCTCAAATGACACACACACACAGCTAATTACTGGATTTAAAACACCCAAACTTCAAGTTGACAAAGTCTCTAATGATAAGAATCAAGGTAAATAACCAAAGGTATACAAGTGGAAAGAGAGAAAAAAATCCTTCACACACTTAAGTATGAATACTGACTTTATAAACTAAAATTATAAATATATATCAAAAGTTTAAGAATTTGAGAGTGAGACTAAATGAAAATGTGTGGAAATACGAAATAATCATGAATGCCTATGTTATAACATAACCCATTCCCATGAAATTAAAAAAAATCCAATCATAACATGAGCAATCATTTGATGGCACGATCAGGATTCAAACCCACTATCTGGCATTCCCAGACTGCGGGCTCAAATCCTAATTATTCTACTGAATTAGCTCATTACAAATTTTCAGCACACCAACCGATAATACTGGTGTGACTCTACTTTTAAGGTGTGACCTTACTTTTATTTGTTTTGCAGTTGTTAGAATTTTTCAGCAAGTAAGACATTACAGACATGATGCCTTCCAGAGATCAGCTTAATAAATACTCATGATCTTTTAGAGCCACAAATTAATAAGATTATACAAGTATACACATTACTCTATTTATATCTGGACATTTATGTATCAATCAAGTGTCCATAAGCCAGTGGGGCTATGGGTAAGCAATTTATATTAGTTTAAGCTAGGAATCAGTCCTATCTTAACCTGACTTAAGCAAAATACCACTCATCCTAATATTCAATATACTGTACTAGTGTTAAATAAAATTTTAATGGAGGCAAACAAAGATATAAATCTCAACCATCTGGCAGGATACAAGCAAATATATTTTTATTTTGGAGGGTTGTCTGAACTGTCGTATCTGCATGCCTCTGGCAAGACAGTGATAGAGTTTCTTTTTCGGGTCACCCTGCCTTGGTGGGAGACAGCCAGCGTGTTAAAAAAATTATATTTTGGCACCTTTCCTGTAATAATTGTAATTCTAATAACTACACAGTTTCCTAATCTAACAGGCCCAATTTCTGGCTAAAATTATTTGAAGACCTAGTTTCCTAGGTCTTGTAGCAGCACTTTCAGTGTACCAGAACTTCTCAAGAGAAAATCATATCTAGCATATATATACTAGGATCAGGAACAATCCCTGTGGCATCTTCAATTAAGCACTTGCAGCTAATTAAATAGCTGAAAAACTATTAATCTTGACAAACAGCACTGTATAAACTGATGCAGAGCAAGAAGATCCCAAATAAAAATAAATTAATGAATTCATAACTATAGCACGAAGGAATCTTGAGAAGCCTTCTAATTCCATTTTGTAATAAAACTGAGATATACTTTTTTTAAGGACAAGATACATGTTAGTAAAATTTCAAAGAAATAATCCAAACTAAAAAAATGCCAATATGATAATGAAAGCTGAACAAAACACCCATTATCGGAAACCTAACATTATGCTCTCACGGTGCCAGCTTCTTCAATGTACAATACTGTTCGACACATACACAATCACATTAGCACTGAGTAGACTTGAAAGATAGAAAAACTAAAAAAAATATAATGTTAGCAATCAAAAATGTGTCTGCTATAATAATGTAACCATGTGAGTACTGAGGAAAACTGGTAATGAGTCAGAAACTAGGGAGGTTTTATTATCCTAACCACTATGAATCACATAAAACTTATTAAATTACTTAGTATCATAATAAAATCTAGCATAATTAAAAAATCCCAAGAACAGGAGTGAGATTAAAACGAGTTAATAATTATTTTGACAGGGATTAGTATGGGATATGATGCATAATTAAACAGGCATAATTTTATGTTTCAGTTAGAAAAATGCACACAACCCTTGCCATAGGGCAATGCCCTAACCTGGACAAAGAATAGAGGGCGCTTGCTAGGTATTTCTCGTTGCTAGGGGCGATCTCTGCCATGTAACTTGGCGGACCAATAGGCATTAAGGCACCTGCAACATTGAGTAAAGTCTCGACAAAGTCTATCTCCTGCCACTGATTGTCTGAGAGTTCCAACCCCAGCATAACATCAATGGCTACTTGGCGGTAAGTGTCTAGGAAGTGATTCTTATAGTATCTGTAATAGAAATATATACAGCTGTCAAGCCTACTTTTATGTCACTACACAAATGCTTTCAATAACTCTGACAGCAAGATTTTGAGTCAATGTCTTCAACAATACGTGTGCAAGCTTCCTGCTAACTTACATCCAGCTATTAATATGTTCCATTTCCCAACCCTAAAACAAAAAATATCTGTATAAAATTCGATAAAAATGTCTACTGTTGGATGTAAACCAGTGATGCACAAAATAGTAACGAATTATGCCATCAATCTCCTCACATTCATTATAATTAGAACAATAATTAGAGAATAAATAAAGTATACTTAATCATATGGTGAGGAATGGGTATAAGTAACCATTCATGCAAGTGTATTTCAGCAGAGAAACAGTCTTGCTCTTATCCATCCTGTGTAATGTAACACTTTAAAGAACCCTAATTATATAAATAGAATTATATAACACTTGGGAAGTAATACATCACAAAACAGATTCAATTAAACAACTCATAAGTTTTCATAATTCAAAACTATCTATCTACAATAGCTTTAAGAAATAATAGTTCACTAAAGATACCTGATAACAGAGAAGAGTTTTTCATGCCCTTGAAGTGTAATTTGGCAACGTGGATAGATCAAGATCTAATCAAATTGTAATACAGCAAACTGATTGTATTAGGGCTATCATAGGAGATCTCTCAGATTAATTTGCCCAATATACATACTCTGTGCTACAAAATAAATAATGATGTAACAATTTTAAATAGTAAATGACACCTTCCCTCTTTCTCATCTTTATTCTCTTCCTCTTTCTCATTCCTCCTTCACTCTCTTACCTTCCCCCATCCTCTTTCTACCCTGCTGAGCCTCCATACTCCTACCATCTTCATACCAGAAATACTGAATGCTGGATATGTACTCTGTATGTCTTCTTGAATCACTTTAAAACTTTTAGGAAAAACTGTGCAAACACTTTAATGTACAGTGTAAGACTTTACTACAACTAAGTTGAAGCACACAAATTCTTGCACTTACAAAAAGTCACTTGTATTTAGTCAAAACTATTTCATACTGTATGCTCATCCCTTGCAGTTCATGGGCCCTCTTGTTATTTTCAACATTCACGATTCATAACCACTATAGACAATTCTCAATCACAAACTCTTGAAAGCCTAATGGCTGCAGTGGAGATGTCGTGCCTAAGGGCAATGTGTGGTGTAAATATTATGCAGAGAATGTGTAGTGTCGAAATTAGAAGGTGTGGAGTTACTAAATGTATTATTCAGAGGGCTGAAGAGAGGTTGTTGAGATGGTTGGTCATTTAAAGAGGATGGAGCAAAATAGGATGACTTGGAGGGTATATAAATCTCTAGTGGAGGGGAGGAAGGGTAGGTGTCATCCTACCCCTCACACATGCAGCAGGCATGTGTGAACGTGTTACATAGGAGTGAATGGAGACGAATGGTTTTTGGGACCTGACGAGCTTTTGGAGTGTGAGCAGGATAATATTTTGTGAAGCGATTAAGGGAAACCGGTTAGCCGGACTTCAGTCCTGGAGGTGGGAAGTACAGTGACTGCATTTTACAGGAGGGGTTTGGGATATTGGGTGTTTGGAGTGACATTTGAACTGTTGTATTCTAGAAACCTCTGCAAAGACAGTGATTGTGTGTGAATGATGGTGAAATGTTTCTTTCTTTTTTTCGGTCACCCTGCCTCAGTAGGAGACGGCAGACTTGATAAAAAAAAACTCACAGATTTACTAGAAGTCAAAAAATTCTATATAAATGTATTTTAAATACATATATGTAACACCAAATCTGAGAAAATAACGCAAAACATCTCATGGAAGAATAAAAAGTAGGAAAACAAAGGCATTAAAAATCTCTTTTCACAAAATAATTTTTCTTATGGGTGTTAAGATATTTCCATGAGATGTCCAGTGTTAGCATATGTTTATATTTTCGTATTATCACATCAGTTGTGACTAAGAAGAAAACACATTCACCATTCAGTAGCTGTTTGTAAGATACAATGTACTGTATGTATTAGAAAAGCTTAATTGGAAAAGAATCTGTCCACTATTTTTTATTCAGCACTGCCAAGAGCATGAGGTGGGATCAGAGGACAAGTGTAGTGAGCTTGGTATAACTCCACTTAGAGAAGGCTCAGAAAAATACCCCTCAAAAATTGCTTCTAAAATTAATGGACTGATAGCTTCGTGCCAATAACAATTCCAAGATTTATTTTGTACTGACAAGTCAGAATACAGAAAGCCGTGTTACCTTATTAAGCACATGAGAAACAGAAAAGAAGAAGAAACAGAAAAGAAGAAGAAACAGAAAAGAAGAAGAAACAGAAATACATGGAGAATAACAATGAAAAAAAAAAAATTGTAAAATGTGATTAGAGAGGCAGTAGCATTTACAAAGGATTAACTAGAGATGGAGAACAAAGCAAGAACTCATCACAGGAAACTGCCAAAAATGTTAAAACAGTACACCAAATGCTAAGCAGCAGCATTCCGTTAAAAATAGTGATAAATGTTTTGGCTTAGAAAAAAAGATAAGAATTGGGTATGAGTAAAGACCCTTCTTTTATATGTCATAAACATTTACAACATTCAAGTAATAGAGGATTTTAAGTATAATTTTATTTGCAAGTATCTACCTTTGCTTGGTCATTTGTATTTATGTCTGAATCTCTTGCAGGCATACATCTGCTTAAGTATAAATGCTTATACTACAATGATATGAACAAGCATGCAAGCATAAAGGCCTGTGTTTGGCAGTGCTTATATGCAACCAGTCATCTCTTCATGTTTGCATGCACTATATATGTAACTTGTGACTCAAATATATATGATATGCACCATATTAAAAAAAAAATTCAAGCCATTACCAATGCAAACAAATGTGTTTTCTAAAGTGGCTAATACATCTACTGCTATCAGAGATTGTCACCCACCTGTTTGCAGAGTTCATCCCATCTTTCATCATGCCAGCAAACCTTCTCTCTCCAGTTCTGGTGAAGTCTCCCTTAGGTAAAAAATAGTTCTCATATGAATCCAGAATGTCATCAAAAGGAAAAGATAACATCAGCTAAGCATGACTATATTAAAAAATATATAATTATCTTAATATAATCCACTGAGGCACATGCACTACAAAAATATTAACAAATTAGAATAACATCATGACTGAAGCCGACAAAAGTGTTAGGCTCTTCATCCAGTTTTGTGAGGTCTGGCATCATTACCAGTACATGCTCTTCTTAAACACTGCAAACTTTGAAGTACAAGTTTTTTTTTTCAACACATCAGCTGTCTCCCACCGAGGCAGGGTGACCCAAAAAAGAAACACTTTCATCATCATTCACACAATATCACTGTCTTTGCAGCGGCGTCCAGATATGACAGTTTAGATGTCACTCCAAACAGCCAGTAACCCAAACCCCCTCCTTTAAAGTGCAGGCATTATATGTCCAACCTCTGCGACTAAACCGGTTTCCCCGAATCCCTTTACAAAATATTACCCTGCTCACACTAACAGCTCGTTAGGTGTCAAAAACCATTCATCTCCATTCACTCCTATCCAACATGCTCACACATGCCCCTTGCATACAAAACCTCTGAAATTTTGATAAGAGAATGAACTACAATAGGGCCTAATAATTGTGTACTAAGATGTAAAAAAAATTCTGTCTAAGGCCTAAGAAAAAAAATTAAAACATCACTGCCTTCAATGGACAGATGATGCCGACTAATCTTTACCCCACATTAAAACTACTACAACTGGTAATATAAAAATATAAAAAGTATATGATGCAACAATCGCTTTCCCATGAATTATGAAATAATGTCTAAACAGAACAGACTTAATTGGTTTGCATTCTGAGAAACTTGAGCTTTTTTTTTTTAACATGCTGCCCGTCTCCCACCAAGGCAGGGTGACCTGAAAAAGAAACGCTTTCACCATCATTTACACTAGCACTGTCTTGCCAGAGATGTGCATTGCATTGTAATCCAAAAATCTACTGAATAAAAATTAATCAAGGTTACCTTGAGGGCTGAGGTTCCTGCATACTGTTTGCTAATAGTATCTCCATTATTAGCCCACATAGTCTGAAGGGTGGAGCGGCAAGCAGGTGGCAGTGGATGCTCAGGAGGGATCATACCCAGTTTAACAAACTGTCCCTCTAATACTGATTTGGCAATGGCAGTCTGGAAAATTAAATGGAGTTCAATACATATACTAATGTGAAGTTTAGTAAATGTGACATATATAAAAGAACAGTTCGAGACAAGACTCTTGCTGAGAAATACAAGTACCATTCGACTTACGACCTGCTCAACATACAACCACTCGTACTTACGACCATACGTCTGGCAGCATATACAGTAGTAAAATATTTAGTAAAAAGTAACATATGTCTGGCAGCATATACAGTAGTAACATATTTAGTAAAAAGTAACATATGATACTATGTAGGTACTTTATATAGCAAAGGTTTGACATTATGCCCTGCCCAGTATGTTGACAATTTTCTAAGGTTCGACTTGAATCCATTTTGACTTACGACTGGTTGGTCGGAACCAAGCTCGGTCCCAAGTTGGATGGTACTTGTATAAGAGAATAATAGTGGTAACTCAAAGACACTTTAAGCAAGCAAAAGCTTTATTCTACATTTCACCCACAATGAAGCATTTATCAAATCAACATCCAATTACACAATACATGTGTGGTGTGAATATAATGCAGAGAATTCGGAGTTTGGAAATTAGGAGGAGGTGCGGGATTACCAAAACTATTATCCAGAGAGCTGAGGAGGGGTTGTTGTTCGGACATGTAGAGAGAATGGAACGAGACAGAATAACTTCGCGAGTGTATAAATCTGCAGTGGAGGGAAGGCGGGGTAGGGGTCGGCCTAGGAAAGGTTGGAGGGAGGGGGTAAAGGAAGTTTTGTGTGCGAGGGGCTTTGACTTCCAGCAAGCATGTGTGAGCGTATTTGATAGGAGTGAATGGAGACAAATGGTTTTTAATACTTGACGTGCTGTTGGAGTGTGAGCAAAGTAACATTTATGAAGGGATTCAGGGAAACCGGCAGGCCGGACTTGAGTCTTGGAGATGGGAAGTACAGTGTCTGCACTCTGAAGGAGGGGTGTTAATGTTGCAGTTTTATAACTGTAGTGTAAAGCACCCCTCTGGCAAGACAGTGATGGAGTGAATGACGATGAAAGTTTTTCTTTTTCAGGCCACCCTGCCTTGGTGGGAATCGGCCGATGTGTTAATAAAAAAAAAAAAAAAAAACATCTCTAAACACAATTTGCAAACATTATTGATTGCATACACCACATGTATATCCCACACAGAATTATGGATAAAATGATACAACAGTAAACTCGCATAAATGAACCCATACAGAGAGAAACATGTATTAAAATAATAATAATAATAATAATAATAATAATAATAATAATAATAATAATAATAATAATAATAATAAATCCACACAGAGACAGAAACTCAGACAATTCACTTATCTATATATTTTGACCCCCCTGCTGGGGTCCTCTTCAGCAAAGGACCCCAGAAGGGGGTCAAAATATACAGATCAATTAATCTTCCGAGTTTCTGTCTCCCTGGGGTTATTATTGAACACTGACAAGTGTTCATTACACTTTCTTTAGTTATTCATTAACTCTTTTCTTCAGTTTTAACCCTTTCAGGGTCCGTGCCGTAGTTCTACGGCTTTGAGTTCTGGGTCCAAACCGTAGTTCTACGTCATGAGCTCAGCTCACTCAGATAAGCTTTGAGCAGTAAATTTTGGCCTAGATATGAGAGAATACATCTATGTGGTAAGTGTGCACCACATAAAACAAATCCTGCAGCACTCAGTGCATAATAAGAGAAAAAAACTGAAACCCGTAATTTTTTATTAAAACAGCGACTTTGCAGTGTTGTTTCGTATATTTTATATAGTTGTATTTGCGATTTCTTAGTCTCATTTGATAGAATGGAAGATATATTACAGATATAGAGATGATTTTGATTGGTTTTAGTACTGGAAATGGCTTGAAACTGAGCTCAAAGTAGCGGAAATGTTCAGTTTTTGCCGATAATCAAGAGTAAACAAATGACCTCACACGTCTAATACGCACCAGCTGGTAGGTCTAATATACGTTCACAAATGTGGTGATATTATTTGTATAATTATTACAATATTGCATAATATTAAATCTTCCATTTTTTGGTTTGAATAAAAATTCATTATGTGAATAAAAAATAAAAATGGAATTCATTTGTAAAGACTGAAAAAGTAACTAATGAACAGAGGAAATGTTAGTTTAGTGCCAGGAATGCTTACATTGTTTATTTTGCACCCTATTTTGAAATTGGAATATTTTGAATTTTGAGTTAAATTGGCTAAATTACCAATTTCCAATCACTTTATTTTGTAGTTGAAACAGTTGACTAGGCGATTTCTTGTGCTCAATCGATAGAATAGAAGTAATACTAGTGAAATAGCTAAGAATTTGGTCGACTGGAATAATGTAATTGGCCTAAAATGGGAGTCAAAGTCGGCAAAATCGCCGATGCGTAAATATCGCTGACACATCAAAATTCGCGAGAGCACAATTTCATCAATTTTCAATAAAATTTCGTACTTTTTGTTTTATTACCTTCAGAAAAAGATTCTCTACCATTTCATAAGAAAAAATAAGAATTATTTTTTTTTGAAAATTCTTGGACACTGGCACACCCCTTCCAAAAATGGCCTTGGACCCTGAAAGGGTTAAGAAAATCAACTACTGTATGGTCATCAAAGTTTGTAGGCTTCTGTATTAATGGATTTTGATTATCAAGTGTTTTTTACTGATTAGCAGCCAGAAAATAATTTCAGTTATCCAATATTTTACTGGCTTTACAGTTTTCCCACCTAAATCTCTATTTTGGTCATTATTTCTTATGGATAACAATATTAAGGAGATAAACATGATTTATCACAAAGATTTGATCTCTGAAACACAAAATAAACCCAAATATAAAACAAAATTTGTGTGAAGATTTAATTTCGTATTGTTCTTGGTTTCTAGAATGTAACCCTCATTCCTCATGAATGTGTAGGACACTAGTATATACCAAAAGTTTTAAAATCAAGACAGGAAACAACCATACTAAGAGCGACATTGATAAAAACTAAATTTAAACATGTAACTCTCAATGTATATCCAGCATTAAGACTAAGATAACTAGTAATTCAAGTTATAGGTCTTGAAGAAACAACCAGAAAAGTAATTTTTTTTTTTAACGAACTGGCTGTATCCCACTGAGGCCTGGCGACCTAAATTTGGTAATTTAGCATTTCAGCATTTTAGTCAACTCTTATGGCACACATGGCTTATGGAGGAAGAATTCTGTTCCACTTCTTCATGGAGAGAAAAGGAAATATGAATCCAAAAAAATAAAAAATTCAGCCAAAGTTGTTTATCACTTTACCTGAACAACGTTAGTGCGATCAAGACAATCAATGCAGTTGATTCTGAAGACTCCATTCTGCCGGCAGATGGTGCCTTCCTTATCAACCCAACAGTAAAGCATTTTCCCTATTAGGTCCTCTATGCCTTCAAGTAGTATCGAAACATTTTCGTATCTCATCCCACGGCTGAAAAGTTACAGTATATTGGTAAACAAAATTAGTTTCCACCTTATAAAAACTAAGTTCTGCTAATTATTTTCAAGAACAAGGAGCAGGAACTACTGACTAGCAAGTATAGTGGAACCTTGGTTTTTTTTAATTTAATTCGCTCCAGATGTCGATTCAACAACCAAAATCAACGACAACCAAAGCAATTTTTCCCATAAAGAATGATGTAAATAGAATTAATCCGTTCCAGACCCTAAATGACCATATAATAATATATCAATAATGTACTAACTACTACATAAAACAACAATGTATAAAATTATACAGCACAGGGAAACTGAAAATGAATACTAAATGAATATTTAACTGAAATACTGTACAGTAAATTAAAATTTAACTGCCCCTTACCTGTCAGGAGGTGGAGGAGAGGAGGGGGGTTGTTACTGCTTGGAAGGAGAGTCACTTTCTATTAATATGTTAGGCAACTGTCCTTCTGTTGTTGTTTCTCTTCTTTGTCTCTTTTCACCACTAACACTTGTTCTGGCTCACTGGTGCTTTGTCTCACTAAAAACCTGTCCAGTGAGGTTTGTTTCAGGTTTCGTTTTAACACTTGTCTAAATTTAGACATTACACTGTTATTGCGCATGTTAGAGAGATGGATGGCCACTGCTTTCTCTAGAGGGTATTTTTCAGCAAACTCCTGCACTTCATGCTATTTAGCACATATTTTCTTGACAAATGCAATGGGCACATCATCCCTTCCCTCCTCTTCCTCTCAACCCATTGTCCAGTGGGCATTCTGTGAGCATGTGACCTGAGCCGCTTTGTCCCGTTCCCTACACGCGAAACTTGCCCTGTTCCATACACAGGAAAACTTTGTTTGTCAACAACCAAGAGAATGTACGAAAACCAGGACATTTTTTTCTCGAGCACCTCATTCGAAAACCGATTTATTTGACAAGTAATGCAATCGACAACCACAGTTCAATTGTATTGTGTTAGAAAAGAGTTCAAAGCAAAGTCTTTATTTTCAAATAAAGCTTTACTCTTCAAAGTAAGCAATAAGGTAAAATAGAAATGCATTTATAAGACAGATGCTCTTGTCTATCCTTGCATACATACATGTGTGTGTGTGAGTACATAAGGATATGTTTAACATCATGTTTTCCCATTCAAAATGGTTGCCAACAAAAGATATATTGCAGTGTAGTGAATGGCCAGTAGCTAAAAAAAATATAAGTGTTAAACCCATGAAGCAGAGTGAGCCTTTTTAAACAAACAAACAAACAAATTTTATTTCATTGCAGATTGCAGATTACATAGGTATCAGTAGTTACAATGTAAATTGAGTGCAAGGAGAGCCACTGACATGCCATGGCATTAGGGGCAGCTTATTCTAGTCCTTAAAGACTATGTACGTACTTAATATTAGAGAAATTTATTGAGTTTATTCTAGTTAAAAATTATTTTCAAAATTACAATATGATGAAATTTTACTGTTTAAATTATTATATAATGATATTAGATGATACTGTGCTTATGGGAGATTCTAAAGAAAAGTTGCAAAGGTTAGTGGACGAGTTTGGGAGAGTGTGTAAAGGTAGAAAGTTGAAAGTGAACATAGATAAGAGTAAGGTGATGAGGGTATCAAACGATTTAAATAAAGAAAAATTGGATATCACATTGGAGAGAGGGATTATGGAAGAAGTAAATGTTTTCAGATATTTGGGAGTTGATGTGTCAGCGGATGGATTTATGAAGGATGAGGTTAACCATAGAATTGATGAAGGAAAAAAGGTGAGTGGTGCATTGAGGTATCTGTGGAGACAAAAAACGTTATCCATGGAGGCAAAGAAGGGAATGTACGAAAGTATAGTGGTACCAACACTCTTATATGGGTGTGAAGCATGGGTTGCAAATGCTGCAGCGAGGAGGAGGCTGGAGGCAGTGGAGATGTCCTGTCTAAGGGCAATGTGTGGTGTAAATATTATGCAGAAAATTCGAATGTGGAAATTAGGAAAAGGTGTGGAGTTACTAAAAGTATTTGTCAGAGGGCTGAAGAGGGTTGTTGAGGTGGTTTGGTCATTTAGAGAATGGATCAAAGTAGAATGACTTGGAGAGCGTATAAATCTGTAGGGGAAGGAAGGCGGGTAGGGTCGTCCTAGAAAGGTTGGAGGAAGGGGTAAAGGTTGTTTTGTGGGAGAGGGCTTGGACTTCCAGCAAGCATGTGTGAGCGTGTTAGATAGGAGTGAATGGAGACGAATGGTTTTGGGACATGACGATCTGTTGGAGGTGAGCAGGGTAACATTGTGTGAAGGGATTCAGGGGAAAACCAGTTAATTGATTTAGTTGGACTTGAGTCCTGGAAATGGGAAGTACAATGCCTGCACTTTAAAGGAGGGGTCTGAGATAGTGACAGCTGGGAGGGACTTTTCTCAGCTGTCGTATCTGAGCTCCTCTGCAAAGACAGTGATTATGTATGAGTGTGGTGAAAGTGTTGAATGATGATGAAAGTTTTTTCCTTTTGGGGATTTTCTTTCTTTTTGGGTCACCCTGCCTCGGTGGGAGACGGCCGACTTGTTGAAAAAAAAAAAAAAAAATTAGATTGTTACAGGTGTTAAGATTCTTGAATGATAATATGGAATTGAGATAATCTTAAGGAAAATAACATTGAGCATTTTCGACATTAACTTATAATATGAGTAGGGGGTAACATAATAGTAACATATTATTAAAAATTGAGATTATCGTATAGGAAAGTAATAATGAGCATTTTTCAAAGTAGTTTATAGTATGGTCATTTAGTTTTGGGTGAGTAGGTGGTTTTTGAGTTGAGTCTTAAATTGATTTTCAGACAAGATTATCTTAATATTTACTGGTAATGAATTCCAGATTCTGGGGCCCTTTATGTGCATAGAATTTTTACATAGGTTGATATGAACACGGGGTATATCAAAAAGTGATCTGTGTCTTGTGTTGTGGTCATGGGTCCTATTAAAGTTGGTGAGGAGAATTTTGAGCAGAGGGTCCAGAGGCCAAATTTCAAAGTGTGCACCAGGGTCCAAGAATTTAAAAAAAAAATTTTTGTCATTTTTTCTTATGAAAGGCAGAGAATCTTTTTATGAAGGTAATAAAACAAAAAGTATGAAATTTGATGGAAAATTGACAAAATTATGCTCTCACGAATTTTGATGTGTCAGCGATATTTACGAATTGGCGATTTTACCGACTTTGACTCCCATTTTAGGCCAATTACATTATTCCAGTCCACCAAATTCTTAGCTATTTCGCTAGTATTACTTCTATTTTATCCACTGAGCACAAGAAATCGCCCAGTCAACTGTTTCAACTACAAAATAAAGTGATCGGAAATTGGTAATTTAGCCAATTTAACACAAAGTTCAAAATATTCCAATTTCAAAATAGGGTGCAGAATAAACAATGCAGGCATTCCTGGCACTAAACTAACATTTCCTCTGTTCATTAGTTACGTTTTCTGTCTTTACAAATGAATTCCATTTTTATTTTTTATTCACATAATGAATTTTTATTCAAACCAAAAAATGGAAGATTTACTGTTATGCAATATTGTAATAATTGTATAAATAATATCGCCACATATGTAAACAAATATTAGACCCATCAGCTGGCGCGTATTAGATGTGCGAGGTCAGTTGTTTACTCTTGAACATCGGCAAAAATTTAACATTTCTGCTACTTTAAGCTCAGTTTCAAGCTATTTCCAATACAAAATCCAATCAAAATCATCTCTATTTCTCTAATATATCTTCCATTCTATCAAATGAGACCAAGAAATCGCAAATCCAACTATAAAAAGCATACAAAAAAACACTGCAAAGTCGCTGTTTTAATAAAAAATTATGGTCTCAGTTTTTTTTCTCTCATTATGCACTGTGTGCTGCAGGATTTGTTTTATGTGGTGCACACTTACCACATACAGTGGAACCTCACTATTCGAACACTCCAAAACTCACCCTTTTATGTAAGTTTATTATTGTAAGTGCTTTTATAAGTGTATTTTTGGGGGTCTGAAATGGACTAATCTAATTTACATCATTCCTTATGGGAATAAATTCATTTGGTAACAGCACTTGAACAGCATTCTGGAATGAGGGTGAGTTTTGGAGTGTTCGAATAGCGAGGGTCCACTGTAGATGTATTTTCTCATATCTAGGCCCAAATTTACCGCTCACTGCTTATCTGAGTGAGCTGAGCTCATGGCGTAGAACTACGGCACGGACCCTGAAAGGGTTAAACAAGGTTCTGCCTAAACAGGACTTTATCAAGTATATAGTCTAAGCTGTCGTATCTGAGTGCCTCTACAAATACAGTGATTATGTATGAGTGATGGTGAGTGTTGAATGATGAAAGTTTTTTCTTTCTTTTTGGGTTTTTCTTTTTTTTCGGTCACCTTGCCTCGGTGGGAAACGGCCGATGTGTTAAAAAAACAGACTTGATAAATTCCTTGGTAAAGGGCTTTATCTAGCCTATAGACTTTAAAAATCCCTATATTGCACAAACCATTAACTAATAAATAAGCTCACCCTGCTATGTGTTTCATATTCTATTATACTGCAATAGGCAACAAATGAATACAATGTTTCATGCACACATGATGAAAACCTTTTAATTTTGGCCTTAACCATTAATTTTTAAATAACTAATGAAAATGACCATGATATAGCATGATCCTTCCTGAATTCTTTTAGCAAATTTTGATTCCTGGAGTATAACTGGAGAGGGTTTTGGGGGTCAATGCCCCCCACGGCCTGGTTTGAGATCCACCTCATGGTGGATCAGGGTTTGATCAACCAGGCTGTTACTGCTGGCCGCACGTAAACTGATGCACGAATGACAGCCCGGCAGATCAGGTACAGTGGACCCTCGCTATTCGAACGCCAAAACTCACCCTTTTATGTAAGTTTATTATTGTAAGTGCTTTTATAAATGTATTTTTGGGGGTCTGAAATGGACTAATCTAATTTACATCATTCCTTATGGGAATAAATTCATTTGGTAACAGCACTTGAACAGCATTCTGGAATGAGGGTGAGTTTTGAAGTGTTCGAATAGCGAGGGTCCACTGTAGATGTATTTTCTCATATCTAGGCCTAAATTTACCGCTCACAGCTTATCTGAGTGAGCTGAGCTCATGGCATAGAACTACGGCACGGACCCTGAAGGGGTTAAACAAGGTTCTGCCTAAACAGGACTTTATCAAGTATATAGTCTAAGCTGTCATATCTGAGTGCCTCTGCAAAGACAGTGATTATGTATGAGTGATGGTGAGTGTTGAATGATGAAAGTTTTTTCTTTCTTTTTGGGTTTTTCTTTTTTTTCAGTCACCTTGCCTCGGTGGGAAACGGCCGATGTGTTAAAAAAACAGACTTGATAAATTCCTTGGTAAAGGGCTTTATCTAGCCTATAGACTTGAAAAATCCCTATATTGCACAAACCATTAACTAATAAATAAGCTCACCCTGCTATGTGTTTCATATTCTATTATACTGCAATAGGCAACAAATGAATACAATGTTTCATGCACACATGATGAAAACCTTTTAATTTTGGCCTTAACCATTAATTTTTAAATTACTAATGAAAATGACCACGATATAGCATGATCCTTCCTGAATTCTTTTAGCAAATTTTGATTCCTGGAGTATAACTGGAGAGGGTTTTGGGGATCAATGCCCCCCATGGCCTGGTTTGAGACCAGGCCTCATGGTGGATCAGGGTTTGATCAACCAGGCTGTTACTGCTGGCCGCACGTAAACTGATGCACGAATGACAGCCCGGCTGATCAGGTACAGTGGACCCTCGCTATTCGAACACCAAAACTCACCCTTTTATGTAAGTTTATTATTGTAAGTGCTTTTATAAGTGTATTTTTGGGGGTCTGAAATGGACTACTCTAATTTACATCATTCCTTATGGGAATAAATTCGTTTGGTAACAGCACTTGTACAGCATTCTGGAATGAGGGTGAGTTTTGGAGTGTTCGAATAGCGAGGGTCCACTGTACTGACTTTAGGTGCCTGTCCAGCTCTTTCTTAAAGACAGCCACGTTTTCTGAATTAAAATAAGAAACATGTGATGTACAGTGGTACCTCGAGTTACGATGGTCCCCAAAATCGCCCTTTTATGTAAGTTTATTTTTTTAAATGCTTTTGTAAGTATATTTTTGGGGGTGTAAAAGGACTAGTCTATTTTACATTATTCCTTATGGGGATAAATTCGTTTGGTAATGGCACTTGAACAGCATTCTCGAACGAAAAAATATCGTAACTCGAGGTACCACTGTACTACCTTTATGGCAAACAGGTAAACATCTACTTAAACAAACAAAAAAAAAAATTAAATATATAGCAGACCGTTTTATTACACGGTAGTTATGTTCCTTAAAATGCCGTGTTAGGTAAATCCGTATTAGATAAACTGAAGAACTTATGGGAAAAATAGGGTTACATCACTGGGAGCCCCAAAAAAGCCAAACAACTTTTTTTTAGACCTCCAGATCTTACAAAAACAAAAGTGAATATGTAATTGCAGTTCATTGTCATGATGCATTATGTTTTTACTGCTTAAGTCTACAAACACAATGGAAATAATAGTATTTTTTACCTTAAATTGTGGGTGCTGGTGTTTGTCTATGATTGTGAAGAGAGTGGAGACTTATGCTGTGGCCCTACTGGGCTGAGATGGATGATAGAGGTTCTGGTACTGAAGTCGATGGTTGTACTAGAGTGTGCATAAATTTTGTAACAGATTTCTGTTCTGTTTTACCCTGCAATACATTATACAGCTGACATTAAGGCATCAGCTGCTCCAGACACCATTTCAGAGCACTGCTTCTAGATTTGTTAGTGTTCTCTTCAGTGAAAAAGTCTAACTTTAAGTCAGAAAGTCAGTCAGTCTGTCAAGTCAGTAAGTCAGTCAAGTCAGTAAGTCAGAAGTCAGTCAAGTCAGTAAGTCAGTCAGTCTGTCAAGTCAGTCAGTCTGTCAAGTCAGTAAGTCAGTCAGACTGTCAAGTCAGTAAGTTAGTCAGTCTGTCAAGTCAGTCAGTCTGTCAAGTCGGTCAGTCAGTCTGCCAAGTCGGTCAGTCAGTCTGCCAAGTCGGTCAGTCAGTCTGCCAAGTCGGTCAGTCAGTCTGTCAAGTCGGTCAGTCAGTCTGCCAAGTCGGTCAGTCAGTCTGTCAAGTCGGTCAGTCAGTCTGTCAAGTCGGTCAGTCAGTCTGTCAAGTCGGTCAGTCAGTCTGTCAAGTCGGTCAGTCAGTCAGTCAGTCTGTCAAGTCAGTCAGTCAGTCAGTCTGTCAAGTCAGTCAGTCAGTCAGTCTGTCAAGTCAGTCAGTCAGTCAGTCTGTCAAGTCAGTCAGTCAGTCAGTCTGTCAGCGGTCAGTCAGTCGTCAGTCGTCAAGTCAGTCTGTCAGTCAGTCTGTCAGTTCTGTTTGTCACGTCTGTCAAGTACATTCAGTCAGCTGTCAGTTAGGCAGTCAGCTGTCTCCAGTCAGCTGTCAGAGCACGTCAGAGTTGTCAGTCGTCGTCGTCTTCAGTCAGCAAGTCTAAGTCTGTCAAGTCAGTCAGTCAGTCAGTCTGTCAAGTCAGTCAGTCAGTCAGTCTGTCAAGTCAGTCAGTCAGTCAGTCTGTCAAGTCAGTCTGTCAAGTCAGTTAGTCAGTCAGCTGTCAAGTCAGTCAGTCAGTCAGTCTGTCAAGTCAGTCAGTCTGTCAAGTCGGTCAGTCAGTCGCCAAGTCGTCAGTCGTCAGTCTGCTCAAGTCGGTCCAGTCAGTCTGCAGTCAGAGTCGGGTCAGTCAGTCTGTCAAGTCGGTCAGGTCAGTCTGCAAGTCGTGTCAGTCAGTCTGTCAAGTCGTCAGTCAGTCTGTCAAGTCGGCAGTCAGTCTGTCAAGTCGAGTCAGTCTGTCAAGTCAGTCAGTCTGTCAAGTCAGTCAGTCAGTCAGTCTGTCAGTCAGTCAGTCTGTCAAGTCAGTCAGTCTAGTCAGTCAGTCTGTCAGTCAGTCAGTCAGTCAGTCTGTCAAGTCAGTCAGTCAGTCAGCGGCGCTCGTCAAGTCAGTCAGTCAGTCAGTCGTCCAGTCAGTCAGTCGTCAAGTCGTCGTCTGTCACAGTCAGTCGTCGCCGTCAAGTCAGTCGCGTCAGTCAGCGTCGTCGTCAAGTCAGTCGTCAGTCAGTCAGTCTGGTCAGTCAGTCAGCCTGTCAGTCAGCCTGTCGTCGTCCAGTCAGTCTGTGTCAAGTCAGTCTCGTGTCAAGTCAGTCCGTGTCAGCAGTCAGCGTCTGTGTCAAGTCAGTCTGTGCGTCAGCAGTCAGTCTGTGTCAAGTCAGTCTGTGTCAAGTCAGTCTGTGTCAAGTCAGTCTGTGTCAAGTCAGTCTGTGTCAAGTCAGTCTGTGTCAAGTCAGTCTGTGTCAAGTCAGTCTGTGTCAAGTCAGTCTGTGTCAAGTCAGTCTGTGTCAAGTCAGTCTGTGTCGCAGTCAGCAAGTCAGTCTGTGTCAAGTCAGTCTGTGTCAAGTCAGTCTGTGTCAAGTCAGTCTGTGTCAAGTCAGTCTGTGTCAAGTCAGTCTGTGTCAAGTCAGTCTGTGTCAAGTCAGTCTGTCAGTTATTCATCACACAAATTCATATATTTACCTCTTTCTTTTTAATTGTACAAACTGACGCTTCATTAAGGCCACATGTATCTCTTGTCTAATATCTCTATATTCTTCGTAACTCTAAGACTTAAACGCTTATACTTTTTCTTGTCCCTTTCAGCAACACTCGTATGCCTACTGGGTGCCATGATTGCTTGGCAGATACAAGATATAGCAATTAAAAGATCAAAACACAATTCACAAACACAGCTAGCTCCTAAGAGAGAATGGAACTGAACACATATTCATGAAGGCTGGGATGGGGGTGGCGGGAGTGTCGGGGGTGGCAAGGGATGGCAGTAGGTCTCCCCCCACTGACACAACAGTCTCACCCACAACTAGGCGGCAGCTTGAGCTTGAGGAATTTTTTCTATGCCCGCAACTGGAACCGTATTAAGTTAATTTTATAAAGTGTTGTATAAAATTGTGCTGCAATTTTTCAATAGTGCAATAACCAAAACGTGCCAAATAAATCTGTGTAATATAATGGTCTACTGTATATAGTAGTCCATGTACGACTTTTGGGTCAAACTTGGACCATCAACTAATCACATGGTAACGTTCAAAGGTGTGTTACTAGTTAATGGTCCAAGTCAGACTGAAAAGTCGTCATAAGTTTCTTTTTGCAATGTGCAGGATATTTGTGTACTGTTCCAGTCACGTTATTGTGCCTTTTTGTTTTATACAGTAGTAGTCATCATAAATATTCACCTGCATAAAAAGATCACATAGAAAATGAGAATGCTCACCATGAACTATTGTTTTAAAAACAGAATACCTAAATATTCATTAATTTGTCACCTAAACTAGTATTATCTGGGCTTTCCCTTCCTCTTAATGCACTTCTTAAGTCTCCTGGGCACTGATAAGGTTAAATTATGGAGGATAGAAAAGTCTATACTCTCCTACACATGCTTAATAGCACTCAAAGATTTTGAGGTTAGAGGACACGTTTATGCCAAGAAGCTTAAACTTAACGTTCTCTATCAGATTAAGTCCAGCGAGTTTCCAGCCAGTTATTAAAGTGTGGAAAATCATGATAATTTACCCAATCCTTTGTCACCAGCAGTATGGCAAGGTTCACAGACTTCTTTACAAAAGTTGTACTGGTACTTCTTGATACTGCCAGGCAGATAATCTGCTAAAAACATACTTATACGCATGCATATTTATGATGCCTACTGTACACCTGCAAGCCCATACATGTATATATATACAGTGGACCCCCGGTGTTCGTAGTCATCAGAGTTCGTAATATTCGGTGTTCGAAATGTTTTTTCGAAAATATTGGTTCGGTGATCGTATTCCGCTCGGTAATCGTAATTCATCCCAGATGCGTACGCCCGGCCCGAGTGGCCCGACACACCATTCTCAGTCAGTGTGCCATTGTTTACCAGCAAGTGAAGTTCACCCCACGCGCTCATATGATACATTTCGTCATTATTCCATTGTTTTTAGTGCTTGCAACTGCTAAATAAGCCACCAAGGGCCCAAAGAAAGCTCCTAGTGCCAGCCCTGTGGTAAAGAAGGTCAGAAACATGGCAGAACTGAGAAAAGAGATCATTGCAAAATATGAAAGTGGTGTGCGTATGGCCGAGTGTAGCAGGCATGCAGGGAGTGTAGCAGAAAGGCAAGGACTTGTTACCTGATGTCTTTATGGAAGGGGATTCCCCTTCCAAATAATAACAAATCTTCCATCCTATCCTCTCCCCTCCTCCCATCTTCCACACATCAACAACTCTTCAATCAAGGTAAGTGTCATGGTTTTATTGTCTTATTCTTCATGTCTCATTGTTTTCTGTGTAATTAAATGTATATTTAATGTAGAATTTTTTTTTATTTTAATACTCTTGGGTGTCTGGAACGGATTAATTGAATTTCCATTATTTCTTATAGGAAAAATATTCGGAAATCGTAATACTATTCAGTTTTAGTAACTCTCTCTGGAACGGATTAATTACGAAAACCGGGGGTCCACTGTATATACAGTGGTACCTCGGTTAACGATATTTTTTTGTTCCAGAATGCTGTTCAAGTGCCATTACCAAACGAATTTATGCCTATAAGGAATAATGTAAAATAGACTAGTCCTTTTAGACCCCCAAAAATACACTTACAAAAGCATTTAAAAAAATAAACTTACATAAAAGGGCGAGTTTGGGGACCATCGTTAACCGAGGTACCACTGTATATCTACTTCCTGTACTGTACAGCCTCTTCTTACTTAACGACAGAGTTCCGTTCCTAAGACCATGTTGGTAAACGAATTCGTCTCTAAGTGAGGAGTATACTATAATGGTAGTGAGTGTGTGTGAACCATCTTTGATATTGTTTTAATGTCACCTTTGCACCATTTATAAAATTTCTGGTATATTTTTAAATGTTTATACAGTAGTGTACTGTAGTATATTGTAATAAAGAGAATAGAGAAAATCAGCTCTAACATACATTATTTAGGTATGCATACTGGTCAGAGAGCCTGTCGTAAGTTTGAGTTGTCGGTAAACAAGAACGTCGCTAAGTGAGGAGAGGCTGTACTTCAAAGTTCACTTATTTATCTTCTCTCTTAATGATTATTATGCAAAAGCAACACGTAATGAACTAGTAAATGACAAGTATCAGTTTACAGTGGACCCCCGCTATTCGAACTTAATCCGTACCAGGAGCTAGTTCTCAACGCGAAATGTTCGAGTGGCGATTTAATTTTTCCCATAAGAAATAATGGAAATACAATTAATCCGTTCCTGCTGTCAGGAGGCATGACAAAATAGTACTTCACTGTGAAGCTATTATCAACTCGACAGCTTATTTATCTATCACAATTCATCTAATATGACATAATAAAATATAAATAACATAAAAACCTGATATACACTCTAGAATGAATAAAATATGTATGTCATTACGAATGTGGTGGCTGGGAAGGATGGTGGTGGCGGGCATTCTCGCTACAGCTGTGAAAACATCTTCCCATTCTTTCCTCCTTCAGAAGTGTTAGTATAAGAGAAAACGGAGTTTGTAATGCTATCTGCATTAGATCACTTCCAGTCAGCTTCAAGGAATGAACAGAAATCATACGTGTCAGGCTGGTTACAGCAACAACAACTGGTTTGTTTACAAAACTCCGAACCTCTACTACCACTGCCTCTACCACCACTGCCTCTACCACCACTGCCTCTACCACCACTGCCTCTACCACCACTGCCTCTACCACCACTGCCTCTACCACTACTGCCTCTACCACTACTGCCTCTACCACCACTGCCTCTCACCACTGCCTCTACCACTGCCTCAACCACCACTGCCTCTCTCCACTGCCTCTACCACCACTGCCTCTACCACTACTGCCTCTACCACTACTGCCTCTACCACTACTGCCTCTACCACCACTGCCTCTACCACCACTGCCTCTACCACCACTGCCTCTACCACCACTGCCTCTCACCACTGCCTCTCACCACTGCCTCAACCACTACTGCCTCTCACCACTTGTGATGTAGTCAGTGTGCTTGAGGTCTACCTAAGCAGCCACACCTGCCCTTCGTAAATAGCTGTCAGACACGCCTCTCGGATTAAGGCTCAAGTCTTTGTCTTTTGGACTAGCATCAGGTTTCGGCGTCAGGTCAAAGCACGTGGTGCACTCCTCATTGGCGGGATGCTTGGAGGACCATATAAGGTCGAGGAAACAACTAGAGAGGACATTCTGGCGGAGCTCTGGCCTGTGTGCGGAGCTCTGGGCTGGAGACATTCTGGCGGAGCTCTGGCCTGTGTGCGGAGCTCTGGGCTGGAGACATTCGGGCGGAGCTCTGGCCTGTGTGCAGAGCTCTGGACACAAGATTTCGGGCAGAGCTGCTGCCTGTGTGCAGAGCTCTTGCAGAAGGGTGCTGTAGTCTCTCTGGAGGAGACTGTTGGAGACACTGGGCAGAGTACTGGCTTGGAGCAGTGCTCGTGTAGGTCTTGGGACCTGTGACTGAGTTCCTGTGGTGAAATGTCCTCTGAACTATATTGTAAGTTATATTCTGTTTCGTCAGTTGATTGTATTCCCTGTCTCCAGCCCAGAGCTCCGCACACAGGCCAGAGCTTCGCCAGAATGTCCTCTCTAGTTGTTTCCTTGGCCTTATATGGTCCTCCAAGCATCCCGCCAATGAGGAGTGCACCACGTGCTTTGACCTGACGCCGAAACCTGACGCTAGTCCAAAAGACAAAGACCTGAGCCTTAATCCGAGAGGCGTGTCTGACAGCTATTTACGAAGGGCAGGTGTGGCTGCTTAGGTAGACCTCAAGCACACTGACTACATCACACACTGCCTCTCACCACTGCCTCTCACCACTGCCTCTAACACCACTGCCTCTACCCCTACTGCCTCTAACACCACTGCCTCTACCACCACTGCCTCTCACCACTGCCTCTACCACCACTGCCTCTTCCACCACTGCCTCTCACCACTGCCTCTACCACCACTGCCTCTACCACTACTGCCTCTACCACCACTGCCTCAACCATCACTGCCTCAACCATCACTGCCTCAACCACCACTGCCTCAACCACCACTGCCTCAACCACCACTGCCTCTACCACCACTGCCTCTCACCACTGCCTCTTCCACCACTGCCTCTCACCACTGCCTCTACCACCACTGCCTCTACCACTACTGCCTCTACCACTACTGCCTCTACCACCACTGCCTCTCACCACTGCCTCAACCATCACTGCCTCAACCACCACTGCATCAACCACCACTGCCTCAACCACCACTGCCTCAACCACCACTGCCTCAACCACCACTGCCTCAACCACCACTGCCTGTACCACCACTGCCTCTCACCACTGCCTCTACCACCACTGCCTCTACCACCACTGTCTCTACCACCACTGCCTCTACCACCACTGCCTCTACCACTACTGCCTCTACCACTACTGCCTCTACCACCACTGCCTCTCACCACTGCCTCAACCATCACTGCCTCAACCACCACTGCCTCAACCACCACTGCCTCTCACCACTGCCTCTCACCACTGCCTCTACCACCACTGCCTCTCACCACTGCTTCTTCCACCACTGCCTCTCACCACTGCCTCTACCACCACTGCCTCTAACACTACTGCCTCTAACACTACTGCCTCTACCACTACTGCCTCTACCACTACTGCCTCTACCACCACTGCCTCAACCATCACTGCCTCAACCACCACTGCCTCAACCACCACTGCCTCAACCACCACTGCCTCAACCACCACTGCCTCAACCACCACTGCCTGTACCACCACTGCCTCTCACCACTGCCTCTACCACCACTGCCTCTCCAACCACTGCCTCTACCACCACTGCCTCTACCACCACTGCCTCTACCACCACTGCCTCTCCCACCACTGCCTCACACTTAATGAACAAACTCCAAACAATTATAATTAAGTGTGAAATGTCTGGATGAGCATGCAGGGTAATGTTCTCTCGAGTGTAAACAATGCGGGACTGGCTCTCCAAGCGCCTGGGCGGACAGGTGATGGACGCACTTGTTCGAATCGTGATATTTTGTTTGCATGGCGATATCGATTTTCTTGTTCTAATAACGATATGTTCTATTGCCGAGCCGTTCAAATAGCGGGGGTCCACTGTATTTGCATAACCAGTCATTCTACTCTAAAAGCTATTGCAATACTCCCTCCAGAACTTGGCCCAACAAATAATAACAAGCATACCAGTATTCATGGAAGTCAAAGGTTATAAAAGTGAGGTAGGGTGAGTCCAGTTGGAAGATGTTGTTCAGGAAAGCATCAGCAATCACTTTCTCCTTTCCTGTTTGTTCCACCAAACTAATGCAAGACACATGGCCATACTGTAACACTTCTAACTCCATGTGTTTGGCAAAAGCTACAGCTGTCTCAGCTGGGTCTGCAATGTAAAAATTATATGTAAAATACAATAGTATCAACATTGTTTCAAGTAATCCCTTAATAAATTTAGGGAATTTTTCAAGCTTAGTTCATACTGTACATTGTATAATGGTGTGTACAAGTATGCTATTTTCCAGAGTCAACATAAAGTAGTGCATGAAAAGTCTTACCCAAACACTTCAGTTTCCTTACTAAACACTGCAATACTATACTGACATTACATACAAATTGCAATGAATAATTTCAACTGTTTTCTAGGTACCTCAAACTGCCATAAACTCAAGCATAATCTAAATAGCTTCCCATTAACCATTTAATTTTTTTAATAAAAAGGATTTTGGTCCTAGTTTAAGTTAGCTTGAAATGCTTTGCACAGCTACAGTATGAGCCCTCCAAAAATGTAATGTAACAAACATGTCTAATATAATCTTGTAACATTTAGTATTTTTCAAATTATTTTATTACCATTATTACTGTATATGCATAAATCTTCTCCATGGGGAAGTGGAACAGAATTCTTCATCCGTAAGCCATGCGTGTCGTAAGAGTCGACTAAAATGCCGGGAGCAAGGGGCTAGTAACCCCTTCTCCTGTATACATTACTAAAGTTAAAAAGAGAAACTTTTGTTTTTCTCTTTGGGCCACCCCGCCTTGGTGGGAAGCGGCCGATTTGTTGAAAGAAGAAGAATGCATAAATCTTTTATCAACGACCTGAACCAAGAGAAATATTATGAATAACCTCAATGAGGGGCAGCTCAATAAGTATGAAAGCAACAAAATGTAAGCAGGCAAACCTAAGAAAGTTAAAAGCACCTAAAATATTGAATTATTCTATTTCATGAACTTGCTTACCGCCAGAGCTAGCAAATATATGCAAGAGTTGTGCCAGGGTATGAAGAAAATCAGAGTAAATCACACAGAAAATAACTCCAGTTTTATTTAACATTTTAAAATAAAAACCAAGGCTAAATGTGTCACTAGAGAAGCATAAAATAAGAGAGTAAAGCATTTGAGTGAGTTATGAGACGTATTATCAGACATAAATATAGTTACACAAATAGATGTGCCCTAGGTAGTAGGTTGGTAGACAGCAACGCCCAGGAGAGTACTACCGTCCTGCCAAGTGAGTGTAAACGAAAGCCTGTAATTGTTTACATGATGGTAGGATTGCTGGTGTCTTTTCTGTCTCATAAACATGCAAGATTTCAGGTACATCTCGCTACTTCTACTTACACTTAGGTCACACTACACATTCATGTACAAGCATATATATACACACCCCTCTGGGTTTTCTTCTATTTTCTTACTAGTTCTTGTTCTTATTTCCTCTTATCTCCATGGGAAGTGGAACAGAATTCTTCCTCCGTAAGCCATGCGTGTCGTAGAGCGCCTAAAATGCCTGGAGCAAGGGCTAGTAACCCTTCTCCTGAATAAATTACTAAATGTAAAAGGAGAAACTTTCGTTTTCCTTTTGGGCCACCCTGCCTTGGTGGGAGACGGCTGACGTGTTGAAAGGAAAGAAAGAAAATAGATGTGCTCTATATATACGTATATACATATATTCTTTCTTTTAACATGTCGGCCGTTTCCCACCGAAGTGGGGTGGCCCAAAATGAAAAACGAAAGTTTCCCATTTTACATTTAGTAATGTACACAGGAGAAGGGGTTACTAGCCCCTTGCTCCCAGCATTTTAGTCGCCTCTTACGACACGCATGGCTTACGGAGAAAGAATTCTGTTCCACTTCCCCATGGAGATAAGAGGAAATAAGAACAAGAACTAGTAAGAAAATAGAAGAAAACCCAGAGGGGTGTATATATATATGCTTGTACACGAATGTGTAGTGTGACCTAAGTGTAAGTAGTAGTAGTAAGATGTACCTGAAATCTTGCATGTTTATGAGACAGAAAAAAAGACACCAGCAATCCTACCATCATGTAAAACAATTACAGGCTTTTGTTTTACACTCACTTGGCAGGACGGTAGTACCTCCCTGGGCGGTTGCTGTCTACCAACCTACTACCTAGGATATACATATATGAAAGACTGAAATCAGTTATCTTGTATAAGGAGAGAAAATAATGTCAAAGGAAGATTGAGATATATTCAAGAATATAACTTATGTCAAGCCGTTACAAACAGCTTTGTCAAGCCATTTGTAACGGCTTGACAAAGCTCCTGGAGAGCGAAATGTTGCCACAGTAACATGTCACATTAATTGCACCTGTGTCCTTTTACCTAACATACTGCAAGATTACATTATAAAGCTAAACTTATTTTTATATATGAAATTCATGATTTATGTTAAAACGTATTCAACCCTTTAAAGGACAATCTGAGACATCAGCTCTGGATCCACTACAAAAATTTAATAAAATAAGTTGTGATTCCTCACCTCTGTCTAATCTTGGAGGAGGACGATACTTGTATCCTGGCTGACTCCAATAAACTGGCACAGAGCCACGCACCTGAAAGCACACATCTAGTTACATAATCAAAATATAAATTTTAATGACTGTCAGCAAGGTAGCATTTATGAAGGGATTCAGGGAAGCCAGTTAGACCAACTCAAGTCCCGGAAGTCATGTAATAGCTAAACCTCAATACAATAAAAAGTAAAAATTAACTCATGAAGGTTACCTAGGAGAATGAGAAAAACAAATGCAAACAATCAACCTGGCTGAGGAGAAAAGCAACACACAAGTACATACATGTTAGGCAAAGTGACAAGCTTTGAGAGTCAAATTATTTAGCACATTAAATGTCATCAAGACTCAAGCTCTGGAATATGCAAAAGACAGAGTCAGAAACAACTAAGGACAACTGACCAAGCACTTGAAGAAATAAGAATACAGATACAGTATACAAGCTCACCAGAACAAAAGCAACTCGATGATGGGAATATGACACTATTTGTTCCGTTTCAACGTAGTTAGCAACATTGCCTTCTTCATCCACACCACGTCGCTTGTACCTGGTCCCAGCTCGATAACGACTTCTTCGAGATATTAGTGTCAATGTATAATGATCACGATTCTGAAAGAAAAAACTAATGCATGTAAACCATAGACGATTTATGTATTTAATACAGCCTCTTCTCACTTAATGACGGAGTTCCATTCCTAAGACCACGTCAGTAAACGAATTCGTCGTTAAGTGAAGAGCATACTATAATGGTAGTGGGTTTGTGTCAACCATCTTTGATATTGTTTTAATGTCACCTTTGCACCATTTATAACATTTCTGGTATATTTTTAGATGTCTATACAGTAGTGTACTGTAGTATATTGTAATAAACAGAATAGAGAAAATCAGTAAAGATACCCAGATGTTGCACGTGTCTAATTCATAATTTAATATATTCGTTCTGTTCATTAATCCACTCATTTTCTTTTTAGTATTGTTGTTTGGTGTGAAGGTATACCCATGCTTAGCCTAGGTGTGTCTTGTCTAAAGCTGAAGTGTGATACAGTTTAATATGTCAGTAAAAAGCAAAGAAAGCGGAATGAAGAGGAGGAAAAATGCAAAGTAGTTTTATGCAGGATAATGTATATCTGTGCAGTTATTAAGATACTTTTAAGCAGTGCAGAATGTTCTATTATGATTTGGCATATACCTGGAGAGGGTTTCAGGGGTCAACGCCTCCACGGCCTGGTCTGTAATCAGGCCTTGCAGTATAAAAAGAGTATAACAATAACAATAGATGGACTAGGATGGTCATTTGAATTTTGATGTACAGTGGAACCTCAGTTTTCGTTTGCCCTGGTTTTCGTCAAATTCGTTTTTTGAAGACTTTTTCCGTCAAAATATTGTCCCAGTTTTCGTTCATCACCTCGGTTTTTGTCTGCCGTACTGAATGTGTCCGCCTGCCCATGCCCACACAAAGCATCCTACACACGCATTCTGAGTCAGTCTGGCTTTGTTTCTTGTTGAGTGAACATTACCCTGCACGTTCATACGAAACATTTCGTAATATGTAATCCAATGTTTTTTGTGCTTGTTTATTGAGTGCAACTGCTAAATAAGCCACCATGGGGCCAAAGAAAGTTCCGAGTGCCAGCCCTTTGATAAAGAAGGCGAGAAACACGATAGAATTCAAGAAAAAACTTGTAGCAAAGTACGAAAGTGGCGTACGTGTGGTCGATTTCGCCAAAATGTACGAGAAGTCCTCATCAACGATCAGTTCCATCCTGGCGAAGAAAAAAGAAATCAAGGAATCTGATGTTGCGAAAGGGGTAAATGTGCTAATGAAACAGAGATCGCAAACAATCAAAGATGTTCAGAAGTTGTTGTTGGTGTGGATCAACGAAAAACAGTTAGCAAGAGATAGTGCTGTGGAGGCAATAATTTGCGAAAAGGCAAGGCAGTTGCATGCGGATCTCGTAAAGAAAATGCCTGGAACAAGTGCTGCTGTTAGTGAATTTAAGGCCAGCTTAGGAAATTGCTTCAGAGGAGGAGGAAGAGAGAGGGAAGAATGTGCCTTCTTCAGTGATTAAGGACATGTGTGCAAAGTGGAATGAGTTGCAAAGTTTTGTGGAGAAATATCACCCTAACAAAGCTGTTGCAAGCCATGTCTGAAACATGTTCAATGACAATGCCTTGTCCCATTTTAGGCAAATCTTAAAGAGACGCCAGAAACAGACCTCTCTGGACAGATTTTTTGTGCGACAGGGGTCCAGTGACTCTCAAGCTGGTCATAGTGCCAGTAAAAGACAAAGAAGGGAAGTAACCCCGGATAGGGACTTGATACCTGAAGGGGTTTGGAAGGGGATTTCCCTTCCAAACAAACTCTCCTCCCTCTCCCCTCCTCGCCGTTTTCCATACGCAAACAAGTCTCTTCAATAAAGGTAAAATGATTTAAATGTTCATTTATCCATTTCATTAGTGCTTTATATTTATTTCTCATTGTTTTCTGTATGTAAAACTATAGTTATTCTCTATAAAATGTATTTTTTGTTAATACTTTTGGGTGTCTGGAACAGATTAACTGGATTTACATTATGTCTTATGGGAAATATTGCTTCAGTTTTCGTCAAATTCGGTTTTCATCAGACTATCTGGAACGAATTAAAGACGAAAACCAAGGTTCCACTGTATATACTCTTCTGGTCAGACAAAATGAGTGCTGACTTGGAGAATGTACATAGAACCTTCATGGTACTGATATTAAACTAATCAGTTCTGTTTTATTCTCAGCAAAATGAGATCGATCAGTACAAATAAGTATGATTAAGCAAAATGACTTGCAGGAGTGCAACTCCTTGATTTGTATCCTGGACACTAAGGACAAGAAGATACATGTACAGCTAGCAATATCCTAGAGGAATCAGTACCAAATTCCTGCACTTAAAACACTCACACGAAAGCAAAAGCTTGGCGGAGATGCCGTCTCGCCATATGAAAGGGGATGCCATGATCACTAAGAGACCATTAGTGTCAGGGCCCAACACTGTTCAATTCCTCCCAGCATACATAGGGGTTACAATAGTTCACTGTGTTTAAGAAGGCCCCTCGACTGGCACCTAAAAGTCATTTAACTCTGACCAGCTGGCTGTGGTTCTACATTTTCTCAGGCATATACAGTGGTATCAGGCCTATCCATCAGAAGGGCCTGGTCACAGCCGTACCAAGCCCCGAATATCTCCTCTCAGGAAAGTATAATGAGAAATGATCAGTGTGTTAGACCCCTAAAATTACTCTTCAAGCATTTAAAAAAATAAACTTCACTACATATAACAATGGTGGTTTACCTTTTCTAAACCAAACATTACATCATTTATAGTCAATAAGTATAATACATGTTAATCTACCTGTTTATCCAGGGAATCATCAGGGGAGGTTACAGTTGCATCTGCATCAAGGGGTACAGCTTCTGTCTGTACAAAGCCTTGTATCACAGGAACAATCCAGGCATCAAAATTTGATGACTGCCAATAGAAAGCATTGCATTATATTATTATTTAGTCATATATGAAAATATGTACATTGATAAGAAGCAAAAAAGATAAAGTAAGATTCTATCTAAGGGTTAGGACAAAAAAAAAAGTCTTGAAATACACCTCAATTAACCCTTTGACTGTTTCGGTCAAATATATACATCTTACGAGCCATTTTTTTGACATATTAAAATGCGTAAATTCTAGCGGCTTCAAATCAAGCAGGAGAAAGCTGGTAGGCCTACATGTGAGAGAATGGGTCTGTGTGATGGGTGTGCGCACTATGAAAAAATTGGGGACTCAGTGGTGCATTTTGGGAACGCCATATTGGTAGTCCTTGTTCACCATGCCTCGTGGTAAGCAGTACCTTACTCCCCGGCGAATTGGAGGTCTTCTCTTCCCAAGTGATAGTTCTAACAGCGATGGAAATGCAAGTGAACGTGAATTTCATGGTTTTCAGGAGAGTGTGGCTGAAAGCAGTGCCCAGGATAACGTAATTAGTGATGAAAACCCAAATGACCCTCAACCTTCCACCTCTGGTGCTGGGCCGTCTCATTCGCGTTCACCTGTACCAGGATGAAAGAGGAAACTATTTCCCCATGTACAGGACTCGGATGTGAGCAGTGAAAGTGATAGTGATTTCCAAGCTATTGAAAGCAGTTCTAGTTGCGACAGTGAGGGGGAATATTCTCCATTAAAGCGGCATTATGTACGACACAGCATGCATTCTGGTAGTGTGCCATATGCCATTCCAAGGAAAAGGAGTAAATCTCGTAGTACATCCCGTGGCCCTACACCACAAACTGATAATGAAGATGACGATGTTATTGTTACAATGGGGATGTGTAATGTGCATGGGGCAGCAGGTGGTGGTAGTGGTGGTGTTGGCGGTGGCATGAGTCATGTGGCACCAGCAGCCGACCACGCTGCTAACTCAGCACAACCACAACCAGCCTCAACCACCCCCACACTCCTACAACCTGCACAACTACAACCACCTGTCAATATCCAGTACCCACCAGCAGACCATATCTGGGATTGGCAGCAAGGTGACAATTTTGTTCCCAATCCCCATCACTTTGATGAAACACAAAGTGGAATATGGCCATCATGTACACTTGGGAACAATGCCACTGAACTGGAATGCTTTCAGTTATTCTTCGATGAACCCCTGATGGAAATTATTGTCAGGGAAAGCAACACATACCATGAGTACACCATGGTAAACACAATTCTTTCACCCAGATCACGCCTACACCAGTGGAAGGACACAACTGTGGCAGAGATGTATCTGTTCTTTGCCACAATAATGCTTATGCCACGTGTGTACAAGCACACTGTCACCACATATTGGTCGACAGACCACCTGATTTCAACCCCATCTTTCAGTGACATTATACCAGTGAATCGATTTCTGCTACTGTTACGTATGCTACACTTCTCAGATAAAACAAGGCCTGACAGAAACGACAGGTTATATAAGATCAGGAATGTGTTTATGTACCTGAAACAAAAGTGCTGTATGTATTTTTATCCCTTCAGGAAGCTTGTTATTGTTGAGTTTTTTATTTTGTTCGAAGGCAGACTGTCGTACAGTATATACCAAGCAAGAGGAAACGCTTTGGTATAAAGTTATTTGTACTGTGTGAGTGCAAAAGTGGTCTGGTTTTGGATATAATTGTGTACACTGGCAGTAATACATTGAGAGATACCAGGAAGTTATTGGGTATCTCTGGTGATGTGGTTAGAACAATGATGGAACCATATCTTGGTAAGGGGCATATATTATATACTGATAACTGGTACACAAGCCCCTTACTCAGTGATTTCTTGCGAGTGAACATGACAGACATGTGTGGCACAGTGCGTGGAAATCGTAAGCATATGCCTAGGTTCGACGCAGGGACTTTAAGAGGTGAGGTGCAGGCGTTTGCTGCCAATGACATCATGGTATTTCGGTGGCATGACAAACGTGATGTCACATTGCTGACATCAGTTCACCGACAAGAAATGGTAAACAGTGGCAAGCATAATAGAGAAACCAATGAACCCATTCTAAAACCTGCAGCTGTGATGGACTACAACCTCAATATGCGCTTAGTGGACAAATGTGACATGCAGACTGAGTTTGCTGATTGGGTTCGCAAGAGTTATAAGTGGTACATAAAACTTTTTCCATCTTGATATTTCCATGCTGAATGCTTATAATATGTATAAGTTGAAGACCAACAACAAACCCAAATATGGTGAATTTTGCTTGTCAGTCGTCAGACATAAAATATTTAAGTACCAAGGAACAACACCTGCAATAGACCAGCGCCAACGAAATTATCAACACATACCCTCTCGTCTGAGAAATGGTGATCACTACCCCATACAACTGCCTCCTACTACATTCAAGAAAACTGCTCAGAAGAGGTGTTATGTCTGTGCACATACCACAAAACGCCCACAAAAACGAAGAGACACTTGTTTTATGTGTGAGGAGTGTAAAATACCACTCTGCATATACCCATGTTTCAAAGAATTCCACAAGCTGCAGCAGTTCTAGGAAAGTGTCCAGTGACTGTACATTTGTATATATTATAGAGAGTGCAAAAGAAGAGCGGATGAAAGAATGGGAGAGGCTCTGTCAAGAAATTTTGCTGAAAACAAGAAAAAATTTTGGAGTGAGATAAACAAGGTAAGAAAGCCTAGGGAACGAATGGATTTGTCAGTTAAAAACAGAGTAGGGGAGTTAGTAGATGGGGAGCTGGAGGTATTGGGTAGATGGCGGGAATATTTTGAGGAACTTTTAAATGTCAATGAAAAAAGGGAGGCGGTAATTTCATGTACTGGCCAGGGAGGTACAACATCGTTTAGGAGTGAAGAAGAGCAGGATGTGAGTGTGGGGGAGGTGCGTGAGGCATTACGTAGAATGAAAGGGGTAAAGCAGCTGGAATTGACGGAATCATGACAGAAATGTTAAAAGCAGGGGGATATAGTGCTGGAGTGGTTGGTATTTTTGTTTAATAAATGTATGAAAGAGGGAAGGTACCTAGGGATTGGCAGAGAGCATGTATAGTTCCTTTATATAAAGGGAAGGGGATAAAAGAGAGTGTAAAAATTATAGGGAATAAGTTTACTGAGTATACCAGGTAAAGTGTATGGCAGGGTTATTATTGAAAGAATTAGAGGTAAGACAGAGAGTAGGATTGCAGATGAGCAAGGAGGCTTTAGAGTGGGTAGGGGATGTGTAGATCAAGTGTTTACAGTGAAGCATATATGTGAACAGTATTTAGATAAAGGTAGAGAAGTTTTTATTGCATTTATGGATTTAGAAAAGGCATATGATAGAGTGGATAGGGAGCAATGTGGCAAATGTTGCAAGTGTATGGAATAGGTAGTAAGTTACTGAAGGCTGTAAAGAGTTTTTATGAGGATAGTGAGGCTCAGGTTAGGGTGTGTAGGAGAGAGGGAGATTACTTCCCGGTAAAAGTAGGTCTTAGACAGGGATGTGTAATGTCACCATGGTTGTTTAATATATTTATAGATGGGGTTGTAAAGGAAGTAAATGCTAGGGTGTTGGGGAGAGGGTGGGATTAAATTATGGAGAATTTAATGCAAAATGGGAGTTGACACAGTTACTTTTTGCTGATGATACTGTGCTTATGGGAGATTCTAAAGAAAAGTTGCAAAGGTTAGTGGACGAGTTTGGGAGAGTGTGTAAAGGTAGAAAGTTAAAAGTGAACATAGATAAGAGTAAGGTGATGAGGGTATCAACGATTTAAATAAAGAAAAATTGGATATCACATTGGAGAGAGGGATTATGGAAGAAGTAAATGTTTTCAGATATTTGGGAGTTGACGTGTCAGCGGATGGGTTTATGAAGGATGAGGTTAACCATAGAATTGATGAAGGAAAAAAGGTGAGTGGTGCATTGAGGTATCTGTGGAGACAAAAACGTTATCCATGGAGGCAAAGAAGGGAATGTACGAAAGTATAGTGGTACCAACACTCTTATATGGGTGTGAAGCATGGGTTGCAAATGCTGCAGCGAGGAGGATGCTGGAGGCAGTGGAGATGTCCTGTCTAAGGGCAATGTGTGGTGTAAATATTATGCAGAAAATTCGAATGTGGAAATTAGGAGAAGGTGTGGAGTTACTAAAAGTATTTGTCAGAGGGCTGAAGAGGGTTGTTGAGGTGGTTTGGTCATTTAGAGAGAATGGATCAAAGTAGAATGACTTGGAGAGCGTATAAATCTGTAGGGAAGGAAGGCGGGGTAGGGGTCGTCCTAGAAAGGTTGGAGGGGAAGGGGTAAAAGAGGTTTTGTGGGCGAGGGCTTGGACTTCCAGCAAGCATGTGTGAGCGTGTTAGATAGGAGTGAATGGAGATGAATGGTTTTGGGACATGACGATCTGTTGGAGTGTGAGCAGGGTAACATTTTGTGAACAAACAAAACAAACAAAACAAACAAATTTTATTTCA
>WNWK01014001.1:0-53095 GCA_009830355.1 Cherax destructor
TAATTTAAGTGCTTTATCGTACTTATGTGTGCCGTGAAAGTTCTTTGTACACTCTCCAGATCAGCAATTTCCCCTGCCTTGAAGGGGGCAGTTAGTGTACAGCAGTATTGCAGCCAAGAGAGAACAAGTGATTTGAAGAGACTCATCATGGGCTTGGCGTCCCTAGTTTTGAAGGTTCTCATTATCCATCCTATCATTTTTCTAGCAGATGCGGTAGATACATTTTTGTGGTCTTTGAAGGTGAGATCCTCCGATATTATCACTCCCAGGTCCTTCACATTACTTTTTTCGCTCTATTGTATGCTTAGAATTTGTTGTATACCCTGATACAATTTTTATTTCCTCAAGTTTTCCATATCTGAGAAGTTGAAATTTCTCTTCATTGAACTTCATATTGTTTTGAGTGGCCCATTTGAAGATTTGGTTGATGTCCGCTTGGAGTCTTGCAGTGTCTTCAATGGAGGTCACTGTCATGGCAATTCAGGTGTCGTCCGCAAAGGAAGACACGGAACTATAGCTTACATCTGTCTATGTCAGAAATTAGGATGAGGAATAGAATGGGAGCGAGTACTGTGCCTTGTGGAACAGAGATTTTCACCGTAGCCGCCTCAGACTTTACTGTTTACTATTACTCTTTGTGTTCTATTTGTCAGGAAGTTATAGATCCATCTACCAACTTTTCGTGTTATTCCTTTATCACGCATTTTGTGTGCTATTACGCCATGGTCACACTTGTCGAAAGCTTTTGCAAAGTCTGTGTATACTACATCTGTATTTTGTTTGTCCTCTAGAGCATCCAGGACCCTGTCATAGTGGTCCAGTAGCTGGGACAGGCAGGAGCGACCTGCTCTAAACCCGTGTTGCCGTGGGTTGTGTAAGTGATGGGTATCTAGGTGGGTGGCGATCTTGCTTCTTAGAACCCTCTCAAAGATTTTTATGATATGGGACGTTAGTGCTATCGGTCTGTAGTTTTTACAATTGCTTTACTGTCACCTGGGCAGCTGGGTGATAAACATTTTCAGTCATATCTCAGAGTTCCATAATTTTTGGCCTTTTTATATGCACGGAGGTCCTACTGCGAGGGGAGTCGAACACTCGGTATATTATTTTTATTTTTTTTTTTTTTTGGGGGGTTCAGTGGCCATGACCCACCAGACTGTTATGTCTTCTTAATTCCCTTTGGAATTTAGGGTAATAAATTGCAAATATATGCAGTGAGACGCATTGTCGGGAAACATGACAAGTGTTTCCTGACGCGGGTCATAGTCATATGATGACCTGGAGCTTTGGGTCACCGAACCCTTCCGCTGGCTTACTGGTCCATCTCTTTGAAAAATAATGGTTATTATTATAACCATTTTTGATCCTCACATTGTCGTGATGTGGATGATTGTCTATGAGTTGTTGATGCTTAGACGAGGCTGTTGTGTGTGTCCAGGAGCCATAAACTCCCCCACAAATGCAATAAAAAAAACAATAATCCAAAGTAATTCTTTATTGACAGACGACTTATTGCTCCAAACATTTTTTTTTTCAACGAACTGGCTGTATCCCACCGTGGCAGGGTGACCTAAAATAAAAACTAAGTTTTTTTTGTAAAATTTAGTAAGGTATACAGGAGAAGGGGGTTACTAGCCCCTTGTTCCCGGCATTTTGGTCGCCTCTTACGACACGCATTGCTTACGGAGGAAGAATTCTGTTCCACTCTTCCACGGAGAGCTCCAGATATAACTTTATCAAATCAATGCAAGGAGTTGCGCCCCATGTCATTATATACAGGTACAATTAAACTTTCTTTGACACTGTACACAGCGGACATAATGTGTCCAACCGTAGGCGTTGCTTGTAACAATCTTGCAATCTAGGCTGTAGGTTGAAGGCGTCTGTATGTAACTCAGTTACCAAGAGGCAAACTCAAGTGTATGTAAGTGGGTTTTGAGTACCTCTTTGTAATCATTCAAGTGGCTATTATCTCATTTTTTCACTTAGCTGAGAATCATTTCAAGGAGGTTGCCTTGTAATGGGATTTTAATTGCATCTAATTCTGGACTACGATTTGCCTACCAGTTCACTGGTGTTAAGTGGAATGCACCACTCAGTGTAGTGCACCACTCAGTGTAGTGCACCACTCAGTGTAGTGCACCACTCAGTGTAGTGTACCACTCAGTGTAGTGTATCACTCAGTGTAGTGCACCACTCAGTGTAGTGCACCACTCAGTGTAGTGCACCACTCAGTGTAGTACACCACTCAGTGTAGTGCACCACTCAGTGTAGTGCACCACTCAGTGTAGTGCACCACTCAGTGTAGTGTACCACTCAGTGTAGTGTATCACTCAGTGTAGTGCACCACTCAGTGTAGTGCACCACTCAGTGTAGTGCACCACTCAGTGTAGTACACCACTCAGTGTAGTGCACCACTCAGTGTAGTGCACCACTCAGTGTAGTGTACCACTCAGTGTAGTGCACCACTCAGTGTAGTGCACCACTCAGTGTAGTGCACCACTCAGTGTAGTACACCACTCAGTGTAGTGCACCACTCAGTGTAGTGCACCACTCAGTGTAGTACACCACTCAGTGTAGTGCACCACTCAGTGTAGTGTACCACTCAGTGTAGTGTACCACTCAGTGTAGTGCACCACTCAGTGTAGTGCACCACTCAGTGTAGTGTACCACTCAGTGTAGTGTACCACTCAGTGTAGTGCACCACTCAGTGTAGTGCACCACTCAGTGTAGTGCACCACTCAGTGCAGTACACCACTCAGTGTAGTGTATCACTCAGTGTAGTGTACCACTCAGTGTAGTGTACCACTCAGTATAGTGTATCACTCAGTGTAGTGTACCACTCAGTGTAGTGTATCACTCAGTGTAGTGTACCAGTGTAGTGTACCACTCAGTGTATTGTACCACTCAGTGTAGTGTACCACTCAGTGTAGTGTACCAGTGTAGTGTATCATTCAGTGTAGTGTATCAGTCAGTGTAGTGTACCACTCAGTGTAGTGTACCACTCAGTGTAGTGTATCACTCAGTATAGTGTATCACTCAGTGTAGTGTACCACTCAGTGTAGTGTATCACTCAGTGTAGTGTATCAGTCAGTGCAGTGTACCACTCAGTGTAGTGTATCAGTCAGTGTAATGTACCACTCAGTGTAGTGTATCACTCAGTGTAGTGTATCACTCATTGTAGTGTACCACTCAGTGTAGTGTACCACTCAGTGTAGTGTACCACTCAGTGTAGTGTATCACTCATTGTAGTGTATCACTCAGTGTAGTGTATCACTCATTGTAGTGTACCACTCAGTGTAGTGTATCACTCAGTGTAGTGTATCACTCAGTGTAGTGTATCAGTCAGTGTAGTGTACCAGTGTAGTGTATCACTCAGTGTAGTGTACCAGTGTAGTGTATCACTCATTGTAGTGTATCACTCAGTGTAGTGTATCACTCAGTGTAGTGTACCACTCAGTGTAGTGTATCACTCAGTGTAGTGTACCACTCAGTGTAGTGTACCACTCAGTGTAGTGTATCACTCAGTGTAGTGTATCACTCAATGTAGTGTATCACTCAGTGTAGTGTATCACTCAGTGTAGTGTATCACTCAGTGTAGTGTACCACTCAGTGTAGTGTACCACTCAGTGTAGTGTATCACTCAGTGTAGTGTATCACTCAGTGTAGTGTATCACTCAGTGTAGTGTATCAGTCAGTGTAGTGTACCAGTGTAGTGTATCACTCAGTGTAGTGTATCACTCAATGTAGTGTATCACTCAGTGTAGTGTATCACTCAGTGTAGTGTATCACCGGGCGAGACGTGTTGGGAAGTCTATAAGACACCTGTGCAACGCTGATGTATCTTTATTGGCGAAACGTTTACCCTACGCAGCAGGCTGCGTCAGTAGAATACTGAAGTGACTGAAATACTGAAGTGACTGCAATACTGAAGTGAAGAGGTAATTTTGAAGTGTTTAGTCCCTGAGCTTTGCCAGATGGTCAGTCCTGAAGTGCATACCAGACTAATTATCATATATGTGTCTTACTTAATTTGCAGGCATGTATATTATATATATATATATATATATATATATATATATATATATATATATATATATATATATATATATATATATATAATATTGTATAGCATATGTAATACTTTATATAGCATATATATTCACCTAGCAGAGATCCTTGGGTATGAGTCGACTGTTATGAACTATCACCCTCCCCGTCCTTGGGGACGGGGAAGGGTGATAGTTTACCTTATATAGGGGCTGACAGGGTGCTTTCATGCTCGTGAAGGGCTCTTGATCCTACCCTTCCCTGCCTTGAATCAAAGCAGATTACTTCCTATTTTCTAGGTGTTGTGTGTTTGAAATGAACTGAGGCCTCGTTCAGAGTTTTGTAGCCTCTGCTGTCAAGCAGGTGCAGTAGTTAGGTAGGTGGTTAGTGTGCTGTCAAGCAGGTGCGAGGTATAGCTTAGTGCTGTCAAGCAGGTGCGCAGGGGTATAGCTTAGTGCTGTCAAGTAGGTGCGAGGTATAGCTTAGTGCTGTCAAGCAGGTGCGAGTATAGCTTAGTGCTGTCAAGCAGGTGCAAGGTATAGCTTAGTGCTGTCAAGTAGGTGCGAGGTATAGCTTAGTGCTGTCAAGTAGGTGCGAGGTATAACTTAGTGCTGTCAAGCAGGTGCGAGGTATAGCTTAGTGCTGTCAAGTAGGTGCGAGGTATAGCTTAGTGCTGTCAAGCAGGTGCGAGGTATAGCTTAGTGCTGTCAAGCAGGTGCGAGGTATAGCTTAGTGCTGTCAAGTAGGTGCGAGGTATAGCTTAGTGCTAGTGCAAGTAGGTGCGGAGGTATAGCTTAGTGCTGTCAAGTAGGTGCGAGGTATAGCTTAGTGCTGTCAAGTAGGTGCGAGGTATAGCTTAGTGCTGTCAAGTAGGTGCGAGGTATAGCTTAGTGCTGTCAAGCTGGTGCGAGGTATAGCTTAGTGCTATCAAGCAGGTGCGAGGTATAGCTTAGTGCTGTCAAGTAGGTGCGAGGTATAGCTTAGTGCTGTTAAGAGGCGCCTGAGTTTCCCTGTTTATTTTTCCCCAGTAATCTACCTTGTCCATAATTACTTTCACATTTGCTTTATCTGCTTACGAAAGCAAACAAAGCAAATGCGATAGTAATTATGGACAAGGTAGATTACACTGGTCTGCATTTGGAATGTATTTAATTTATATTTTTATTCATGGCTGCGATCTTACATATTTTGGGCTGCTGATTGTAAATATCTAAACCATTTTGTTCTATGACGTAAGGATTTTGAATAAAGTACAAATTAATGATAATAAAAAATATGAATTTTTAATAAATTGTTACTTTAAAATTAGGCAAGTAATCATGGAAAAGCACATTGTGTTAGTTTTAAGAATATATGAATTACAAATCAACATGAATCAAATCAAATGATTTTATTAAAAAAATATGATCCTAATGGTTAGCCTACATATTGAATCAAAGGAAGGAGGACCGCTTTGATTTTCGCTTGTGCTGTGCATCGAGACCATTACGTTTCAATGACCAGCAGTAATCCACCATCATGCTGACATTCCATTTGCCCTGGTATCGAGTTTCCATGGTGCAAATATCTTGATGGAACCACCGCTCTCCTTGTTCCTCACTGTAGTCCCCACAATTGTTGGGAAAATAGTCAAGTTGTGAGTGCAAAAAGTGCATCTTCACACTCATTCTAGACCCAAGTTGTTGGAAACTTGAAATCAAGTCTGGGAATTTTTTTTCATATTCGAGGGAGCGCCTGTTTCCCAGGAAGTTGTGGACAATCTGCTTGAATGAAAACCAGACATTCACCTCGACACCTGCTAGTGCTTCATCAAAATGCTTGTTCTTCATCAATTCCCGAATCTGAGGCCCAACAAAGATTCCTGCCTTTAGCTTGCCTTCACTTATACGAGGAAACTTTGACTCCAGGTACTTGAAAGCAGTTCCATTCTTGTTCAAGGCCTTCACAAATTTTTTCATAAGCCCTAATTTGATGTGGAGTGGTGGCAGCAGAATTTTCTTGGGGTCAACTAGTGGCACAGTTTTCACGTTGTGATTTCCGGGTAAGAAGCTGGTTCTTTTGTTCATAGTGCTGTCTGCCCTACTATCCCAAAGACACAGAAAACAGGGATACTTGGTGTATCCGCCTTGAAGACCTAGTAGGAGAGCAATAACTTTTAAATCACCACAAATGAGAAAATTGTGTTTCTGGTACTTGATTGCAGATATTAGTGTCTTCATATTTGCGTAAGTTTCTGACATTTGGACACTATGACCAATTGGCACAGATGCAGCTGTGTTGCCATGGTAAAGAAGTACAACCTTTAAACTTCTTTCAGAAGAATCAATGAAGAGTCTCCAGTCATCTGCTTTGTATAACATCCCCATGTGTTCAATAAGGCCAGAAATATTTGAACAGAAAACTAAAGATTCCTCTTTGTCAAAGAACTGAGTGAATTCCGCTTCACGATGACGGTACCAAGTGAATGTTGTTCCAGGAGCTAGAAGCCTGTGTTCCTTCAGTCTAGAGCCAAGTAACTGTGCACTTTCTTATGGAAGGTTAAGGTCTCTCATCAAGTCATTGAGCTCAACTTGGTTGAAGGGTTTGGGATCATCATTTGTTGGTGGTTCATAGTCTACTTCCATCTCCTTAGAATCACTGGTATCAGACACTGATGAAGCTTGCCATGTCTCAGGCGGCACAGGTACAGGAATGTCTCAGGTGACACAGGTACAGGAATATCTTCAGAGTGTGGCACAGCCTTATTGCTGAAGGAATATTTGGGTATATTATGCGATCTTTAGTCTTCTTGTTGAATCCAGCTACTTTAGTCATACAAAATTAGCAGTCATCATGGTGGTTCATCTACTCCCGCCATACCATTGGTACTCCAAAGGGCATACATTTAAGTTTTCCAACTGACCACATTTGGAACTTACTTATGCAACTCTTGCAAGCTTTGTGTGGTGCAAAATATGTCTGGTGAATTTATGCAGCCTCTAGACATATTAATAATCTGAAAATAAAGAAAAATATATTAGATTTAACATTTAATTCAATGTAAGGTAAGCATTTTAATTGGTAATATACCACTTTCTCATTTACTTATGTTATACGAAAAGACAAAAGTAAAGTTTCCGTATAACTTGACAAGCAACCTTGCTTGCTGGGTTACGTGATTGCAGGTGTCGATTCATAGCTCATGGAACAGTTGTTATTTTCTTTCTTAAGCAAATGTCAGAGTGGTCATCTGTATATGAATGGAATTCTGGGATGAGGTGAAGTAGGTCACTGAAGTAGACATTTCATAACAATGGAACAAGCATGCTTCCCTGTGGAACAATGACATCTTTTGAATGTCTTGTTGACTCTGTCCAATTGTGAACTACTCATAGAGATCTACCTTGAAAGTAATCACTAAGGAGGCATAGTGCAGTGCCAGAGACTCCTAGTACTTGCAGTTTTACCACCCGCTCCTAGTGCCATATTGAGTTGAAGACACCAACATTGTCCAGTGCCACTACACAGCTGATTCTGGATTTATTCAGTGACTGGTGCCACAGGGTGGAGAGGTTAAATAAGAGATCAGCAGCAGTGAGACTCTTTCTGAAGCCATATTGACGGTCATAAAGGAGCTAGTGTTCAAAACAACTACCTTTTGTCACGAGATTACTCTTAAGAATTTAATCAGCTACTGACAGGAGTGAAACTGGTCTGCAGTTCTTTAGGGTGAAAAAGGTAAAAGGGGACAACGTTTTGCCCTTTTTCTCCCTCCGTCAGGCAGAGGTTTAGGTGCAAGTAAGAGGTGATGCTAGCTATCTTGGTTTCACCTTATCTGGGTTCACAGTATTTTCTCGATCCAGACAACTTTGACACAGTTCTTTCTGCTAACAACGAAGATCCTTGAACTGAATCAGGGACTCTGATCTTGGCAACAAAATGGTCAACAAGGTCGATATTTGTGTTGACTGCGGTCTCTCTACTACACGACGCTCATTATAACTGTACACCAGTATACACACTGAGAGACATACACATCTCGGTGTATATATCTTGTAAACTCTGGCTTCTGCTGATGCATTTTTTAATCATAGAAGATTTGTAGCCCCACTGGTGGTAATTTTGAGAACTAATAACGCATTCTTTTCGTCGTAGTTGATATATATGTCTTTGGCATATATATGGACCTTGGTGTCGCTGCGTTGTTCCAACTTTCCCACATATGTTCGCTGTACTGAGCGTTACATTTCGTTCACCTACAATGTAAACAAAAACTTTCACTTGTGAAGAAGAATTTTTAATGTGGAAGACAATGACGAATATTTTCCTTGATGGATGAAGCATTAAAGATATATAACGTAGCATTTGAGAAAGTGTTGTTATTATTATTATTATTATTATTATTATTATTATTATTATCGCGGTGAAATTGTGGCCAAAATTTCTATAGGAAGTACTTAATATTCTGTCTGATGCGTCCTCGTGATTCTCTCTCTCTCTCTCTCTCTCTCTCTCTCTCTCTCTCTCTCTCTCTCTCTCTCTCTCTCCCTCCCTGGAGAAGTAAGCTTACACTTTCATTATAATATAATTTTTGCAGGTTCGAGAACAGCACTGCTGGATATCATTACTTAAATTAAATCGTGACGTTGTATAGAGCTTTATAGTGTGAGATTATAGTGAAGCACTCCAGTAGGCCTACTGGCCTATATTATAAATGGTATTATAACGGTATACAGTACTGACAAGTAGATGAGTAAGACGCGTGTGCAACATGTAGGTATCTTGTCTAAACGTTTCGCCCGCATAGCAGACTTCATCAGTCGAATACAGGCAAAAATAACACGGGAGACAGGAGTACAGGGGATGTCTTCTACAACTCTATGCTTCCACTAGTGGGCCCAGATCACCTTTGACTTCGTCTCCAGCTGCTACACGTCACTTCTAGTTCCATTATATGTATATGCCACTGCTTTAGGCTAAGGGACTGACCATCTTCTGTCAAGACTGAGGGACTGATTACCTCAAAATTACGTCTATACTATTTCACTCTCTCCTGCGTTGTAATCGCCTGAAGAAGCCTGCAGTGCAGGCGAAGCTTTCGACAATAAAGATACCTTAGTTTACACATGTCATTCCTATTAACTATTGGCCCATATACCCATATAATTGATATTAAAAGCTATTTTTTAGTCTTTTTCGCCTCAATAACGCTACCTGGAAGTTCCACTCACTCAATTGTCAAAGCCACATTTCCCAGTACCCTTTTAATCAAAATTTGTCCAACGTTAATCCATTGCTGTGAATCCTGTTTTGGCTGTATATCCTCAGCATGTTATTTATATCCTATTTAGTCCTGTTTTCCACTTGTACACTTCAATCATATCTCCCTCTTTCCCTTGTTATTATTATAAAAAAGAAGTGCTAAACCCACTAGGGTTCCGTCTTTCCAGAGTGGAAATTTAGCTTCAGTCTTCTTGGTAGGAAAGATTTCTGATACATGGGATAAAGTTTGTCATCAATTCTGAGTATATTTTGTCGTGGACGTCTGTCCATCGTGTAACCTGGAGACCAGAACTGAGCAGCATAATCTAAATTAGGATTCAGGTTGAATTAGGTTGAAGACCAACCTGAGGACTCCTGTTACTTATACTTCTTGACACGAAGCCAAGAATTCTAATAGATTTATTTCGAACACTTATACTCTGTTGTCTTGGATTTAAATTTCTGCTCAACAGAACTAAATCTGGTTTCCGCATTCGCTTTGACTTAAGTTCTATATTAGTTTATAAATAACTCAGTCACGTTTGTCTTTATTGAAGAGTATCTGTCACGTCTCCCACCACAACATCAACCTGTCAGTGTCATCTGGAGTTTACCTGGAGAGAATTCCAGGGGTCAACGCCCCCACGGCCCGGTCTGTGACCAGGCCTCATGTTGGACCAGAGCCTGATCAACCAGGCTGTTACTGCTGGCTGCACGCAGTCCAACGTACGAACCACAGCCTGGCTGGTCAGGTACCGACTTTAGGTGCCTGTCCAGTGCCTGCTTGAAGACAGCCAGGGGTTTGTTGGTAATCCATCCTGTGGTGTTCTCAAAAATTATCCGACAGTCTAGTTTACTGTCATATATGTCGTGCCGAATAGGTAAAACTTGCGATTTTGGTTTAAATAGCAACGGTCTTCTTGCCGAATATGGCAAGCGAAAATTTGTGTATGCAATAATTTCGCAAAAAATCATTCTGAACCTAACGAAAAAATGTATTTCATTGTTTGTTTATTATTAAATTATTGTAAACTTATCTAAAATATATTTAGTTGGATTAGGTTAAATTAAATTCATAGTCCGAAATATTGTTTCAGACTATGAAACATAATTCTTCTCCAGGCTGAGGGACTGACCACCTCAGATCTACGTCTTCAAGGCTGATGGACTGATTACATCGTCTTCACATCTCTACTGCTGCTGCCTACTTTCTGTCCTCGACTGACGAAGCCTACTGTGTAGGAGAGACGTTTCGGAATGAAGATGCCTAAATGTTGCCTATGTGTCTTACCAACTTGTCGGTATTGTAAACCATTTTAATATCCAAATAAAGATATTATTCTTATTCTTAACTAACCTCTCCAGTAAATATAAGAACTTTGTTTTTCTTGTTTCCCAGACCAGTTGGGTGCGTTCAACAGTTCAGGGCTTTGTTAAGGTTTCTCAGGGATCTGACCTTTAAAGAACAAAAAGGTACAATACCTTGACTGGAACAATACACAAATAACCCACACATAGAGAGAACCTGACCTGACCTGACGACCTGACCTTTTTTAGTCTATTTGAAAGTTTTCTCTCTTAAGATTTCGGGATCGATGTCATTGATTAAATTAGAGTTGAGTTCTGAGTCTGAATTATTTACACCATTGTCTCGTTTGGGAAACGCTGTTCTCGTGACTGTATACTGGAGACGCAAGACACATGCACACAGCTGTTACACGTCGCTCCTACACTTGTCCCTTTGACGGGTCAAGCACCTTTTGATTGTACCCCTTATCAAAGACCAAGCAGAATTCATTTCCATTCTCTTTCAGTGTCTGGACGCCTCGCTCTGTATCCTCCCTTTTCAGTGTCTGGACGCCTCGCTCTGTATCCTCCCTTTTCAGTGTCTGGACACCACTGTATCCTCCCCTTTCAGTATCTGGACGCCTCGCTCTGTATCCTCCCCTTTCAGGAAGCACTGCCTTCACTACAGACACTGGCACAGCGAGGATAACAGTACTAGACGTTTCGCTTTCTCTCTCTCTCTCTCTCTCTCTCTCTCTCTCTCTCTCGCTCTCTCTCGCTCTCTCTCTCTCTCTCTCTCTCTCTCTCTCGCTCTCTCTCGCTCTCTCTCTCTCTCTCTCTCTCTCTCTCTCTCTCTCTCTCTCTCTCTCTCTCTCTCTCTCTCTCTCGCTCGCTCTCTCTCGCTCTCTCTCGCTCTCTCTCTCTCTCTCTCTCTCTCTCTCTCTCTCTCTCTCTCTCTCTCTCTCCCTCAAAATTAACCATAAAATCTTCAGTTTACGAATGAATTGCATTTTTATTGTTTGACTGAAAGTCTTTCAGCAAATCAGCTGGTTGATGTGTTCCTGGTTACCGGGAACTCCCAGTACAGCTCCTGGTTACCGGGAACTTTCAGTACAGCTCCTGGTTACCGGGAACTCCCAGTACAACTTGCCTTCATTAGTGCTCTCAGCAATTTCATTTGGTGAAGGCTGGTTTGGGGGATTATGGATGGTTATGGGCGGGTAAGGACGCACGTGGGCGGGTAAGGACGCATGTGGGCGGGTAAGGACGCATGTGGGCGGGTAAGAACGCATGTGGGCGGATACGGAGATGTATATATGGGGGGGAGGGCGTATGAAGCCAGAATTGTGTGTAGAATCAAAACATCTTTAACCAGACCATAGACCAGGTCATAGACCATACCATAGACCAGGTCATAGACCATACCATAGACCAGGTCATAGAACAGGTCATAGACCAGGTCATAGACCAGGTCATAGACCAGGTCATAGACCATACCATAGACCAGGTCATAGACCAGGTCATAGACCATACCATAGACCAGGTCATAGACCATACCATAGACCAGGTCATAGACCAGGTCATAGACCATACCATAGACCAGGCCATAGACCAGGCCATAGACCAGGCCATAGACCAGGTCATAGACCATACCATAGACCAGGCCATAGACCAGGTCATAGACCATACCATAGACCAGGCCATAGACCAGGCCATAGAACAGGTCATAGACCAGGTCATAGACCAGGTCATAGACCAGGTCATAGACCATACCATAGACCAGGTCATAGACCAGGTCATAGACCAGGTCATAGACCATACCATAGACCAGGCCATAGACCAGGCCATAGACCAGGCCATAGACCAGGTCATAGACCATACCATAGACCAGGCCAGAAATCACTGAGCCTAACAAACCCAGCAGCTATAAAATCAAGAAGACAAGACCGGGACTTTGATACTTCAAATAAACATAAACAAAACAGAATCAAAACTAATGTAAAAAAAAAAAATGATGTAAATGAGATAATAAAAAACATGACCAAATCACTGCAGATACTGAGAGATACCAGATTCAAAGTATCAGCGAGTGTTTGATGGACAATACACTTTAGATTCAATAGATTCCATCCCTTCCACGGCCAGTTAAGACTCAAAAAGGCAGTTTAAACTCTCTCTTTTTTTTTTTTTTGGGGGGGTGGGGTGAGTCCTGGAATGAAAGAATGGGACCAGAGAAGATATCACCACAGGGTTTTTTTATTATTGAGAGAGAATGTGCATGAGGACTAATCTATCCACTCTGGAATTCTATGCAAACAAGCTGGAGCCCAAGTGAAAAACACCAGTACCCAAGAACAGTGATATTGAAACCTTTTAAATCAGAGATCTGCCTCGATATTATTAGCAGTAATAGTATAATAGTAATAGTATGATAGAAGTAGTGGTACTGGTAATAGTAATATGTCGTAAAACCTCCAAAAAATAGCCAATGAAGATAAGTGGATGTAATAGAGAGAAAAAGCTTATTTATCATATACTTTGTGTTTTTGGTCAGACCTCCACCAGTGAGGCTGTGACGTCAGTGCTCACGGAAAACGAGTACTGATAATCGAGTAATTCTTGCACACAATAATAATTTGGATACTTAAAAACCGTAGATGGTTGAGAAAGTAGTGATATATTGAAGACTATCCCCTCACTCACACACCTGAGTGGATAGACTATCCCGAGGATCCCACACCAGACTGGATAAACTATCCCGAGGATCCCACACCAGACTGGATAAACTATCCCGAGGGTCCCACACCAGACTGGATAAACTATCCCGAGGATCCCACACCAGACTGGATAAACTATCCCGAGGATCCCACACCAGACTGGATAAACTATCCCGAGGATCCCACACCAGACTGGATAAACTATCCCCAGGATCCCACACCAGACTGGATAAACTATCCCGAGGATCCCACACCAGACTGGATAAACTATCCCGAGGATCCCACACCAGACTGGATAAACTATCCCGAGGATCCCACACCAGGGAGGTGGATAGACTGTGCACATTCTAACGCCAGCGTGGATAGATGTGGAAAGAGGTTCTATGGTGTCTCCCCCAAGCACAGAACTACTTAGGATAGGTTCTAACCTCATCATCAGGGGAAATAAGTCAGTTTGACTTTTTTGGGTTATCCTAGGTAGGTAATGTACAATATGTACGATAATTGTACTCTCTCTCTGTCTCTCTCTCTGTCTCTCTGTCTCTCTCTCTCTGTCTCTCTCTCTCTCTCTCTGTCTCTCTCTCTCTCTCTCTCTGTCTCTGTCTCTGTCTCTGTCTCTCTCTCTGTCTCTCTCTCTGCTCTCTCTCTCTCTCTCTCTCTCTCTCTCTCTCTCTCTCTCTCTCTCTCTCTCTCTCTCTCTCTCTCTCTCTGGGCACCGCTTGATATACTCATGGTTGGCATCTGATTACTTTTTTGGGGTAAGTTTAGCTGGCTATTATTATCAGTGCTTTCATCTGGCACTGGTGGCACTGAGATGGAAGCTGTGTCAGCCATTCTCTGGCACCAAGAATGATAAACGTCAGCATTTCAACGTCGTGTATCTTTCCTCAGGCACCTCGCTGCCAGGCGTATCGTCAATCTACCCCCCCCCCTCCTTTTTTTATTTGCTTATATGTGGTTATGAAAGTTTTGAAACTTTTACCCACCCTGAGTTTAACCCGGTGCCGTCGGTTGTTAGCTGGAGGCCCTGCTGTTGAACTACGCTGTTTTATTGTAAGTTTGGTTATACGTACACACACACACACACACACACATACACACACACACACACACACACACACACACACACTTGTCTAGCTTTACATACGACAGTCCCGGGGGAAATTAGAGTCAGGAATCCAATATTGCTGACGGTGATTTTGTATTTTATGGGTGATGGGTGATGGAGGGAAGGGGGAGGGGTGTCAGCCTGGACGTGAGTGAACAAGTAAGGTTGAATGTTTAGGGGAGACCACCAACACAACACCATCACCATCACAACACCATCATCACAACACCACAACATCAACACCATCACATCACAACATCATCACATCACAACTCAACATCATCACATCATCACAACACCATCACTACAAAATCACATCAACACCACCATCACAACATCACCATCACCACAACATCAACACTATATCAACACCACCACAACATCAACACCATCACAACATCAACACCACCACAGCATTAACACCATCACAACATCAACACCACCACAACATCAACACCACCACAACATCAACACCATCACAACATCAACACCAACACAACATCAACACCACCACAACATCAACACCACCACAACATCAACACCACCACAACACCACCACCACATCAACACTACCCCATAACATCAACACCACCACCACCACAACATCAACACCACCACATCAACACAACCACAACATCAACACCACCACAACATCAACACCACAACAACACCACCACAACATCAACACCACCGTAACACCACCACCACATCAACACTACCACCGTAACATCAACAATGCCATAACAACTTCAACACCACCACAACTTCAACACCACCACAACATCAACACCACCACAACATCAACACCACCACCACAACATCAACACCACCACAACAGCACCACATCAACACTACCACCATAACATCAACACCACCACCACAACATCAACACCACCACAACACTACCACCATAACATCAACACCACCAAAACAACATCAACACCACCACAACACTACCACCATAACATCAACACCACCACCACAACATCAACACCACCACAACACTACCACCATAACATCAACACCACCATCAGAACATCACTATCACCACAACATCACTATCACCACAACATCAACACTACATCAATACCACCACAACATCAACACCACCACAACATCAACACCACCACAACATTAACACCACAACATAACACCATCACAACATCAACACCACCACAACTTCAACACCACCACAACATCAACACTACCACCACAACATCAACATCATCACAACATCAACACCACCACAACACCACCACCACCACCATAACATCAACACCACCACCATAACATCAACACCACCACCATAACATCAACACCACCACCATAACATCAACACCACCACCATAACATCAACACCACCACCATAACATCAACACCACCACCATAACATCAACACCACCATCACAAAATCACTATCACCACAACATCAACACTACATCAACACCACCACAACATCAACACCACCACAACATTAACACCACAACATCAACACCACCACAACATGAACACCACCACAATATGAACACCACCACACCACAACACCACCACAACATCAACACCACCACAACTTCAACACCACCACAACATCAACACCATCACAACAACAACACCACAACGTCATCACAACAACACCACAGCATCACCATCACAGCACCATCACAACACCATCACATCAACACCACAACACCATCACATCACAAAACCACAACATCAACACCTCCACAACATCAACACCTCCACAACATCAACACCTCCACAACATCAACACCTCCACAACATCAACACTACATCAACACCACCACAGCATCAACACCACCACAACATCAACACCACCACAACATCAACACCACTACAACATCAACACCACCACAACATCAACTCCACCACAACATCAACTCCACCACAACATCAACACCACCACAACATCAACACCACCACAACATCAACACCACCACAACATCAACACCACCACAACATCAACACCATCACATCAACACCATCATAACATCAACACCACCACAACTTCAACACCACCACAACTTCAACACTACCACAACTTCAACACCACCACAACTTCAACACCACCACAACATCAACACCACCACAACATCAACACCACCACAACATCAACACCACCATAACATCAACACCACCATAACATCAACACCACCATAACATCAACACCACCACCACAACATCAACACCACCACCACAACATCAACACCACCACAACATCAACACCCCCAACATCACCACATCATCAAGACCACCACTACATTACGACCACAACATCAACACCATAACATCAACACCATAACATCAACACCACAACGTCATCACAACACCACTACATCAACACAACAACGTCATCACAACACCACAGCATCACCATCACAGCACCATCACAACACCATCACATCAACACCACAACACCATCACATCACAAAACCACAACATCAACACCTCCACAACATCAACACCTCCACAACATCAACACCTCCACAACATCAACACCTCCACAACATCAACACCTCCGCAACACCACCACAACATCAACACCACCACAACATCAACACCTCCACAATACCATCACCCCAAGATCACCACAACACCACCACCACAACATCACTATATTACCATCACCACAACATCACCATATTATCATCACCAACCTACCATCAGGAACACTCATGAAGACCATAATCAATTAGGGACGAGCCAAAATGTAGCATAGAGAATAAATTATTGTATTTCCTTCAAAATAAGATGGTATTTACAGTGCATATAGCCTATGTATAGTATATACAACTATATACAATGAGGCGAATACGAGCAGAAGGCACTGTGAGAACAGTAGCGACCAGCAGGGAACCTAAGTCTGCCAGAGCTGCTTCACAGCTTTAGCGGCCTTGTGATGGTCGAACCGAGGTGCTAGCATAACCAGGGGGCCCCTACTCGTTAAACTCCTAGCATCTGGTTCGCTGGTCAGGAGGGCATGTCTGTGTCGTGCCGAATAAGTAAATAGCAACGCTCTTTTTGCCGAATAGGGCAAGCGAAAATTTGTATATGCAATAATTTCGCAAAAATCATTCTGAACCTAACGAACAAAATATATTTAATTGTGTTTTTTTATTATTAAACTATTGTAAACTTGTATAAAATATATTTAGTTGGATTAGGCTAAATTAAATTGTACTTGTTATAATAAGGTTAGGTAAGTTTCCTAAGTTTTTTTGGTACAAAATAATTAATTTTTATATTAACATAAATGAAAAAATATATCTTTAAATTTATAAGAGAATTTTTTTTAGAAAGGACTTAATTTTAAATGAGTTCTTGTTAATTGACCAGTTTTACCTATTCGGCACGACATATATATGGGTGTGTGACATAGAACGAATAAAATGTAACTTACCACATACCACGGGTGGGGTTCGAACCCGCGGTCAAAGAGTCTCAGAACTCCAGACCGTCGCGTAAGCCACTGGGCCAGCTAGCTTCAATAACTTATTCATAGCTTACCACACTCCCACCTGCCCCCCCCCCCTAGCTGCTAATATATACTCACGTCGGTTAAGTAAACACCTGGGTTAACCAGCTATTCTTATACAGGTAACAATAACAAACTTCAACATGATCTTCATTAGACACCATTTATTATTTACGGTCCACACTGATCACCCTTTATCGAGGACAGCTGGTGACGTCCAGGTGGGGTGAGCCAGCTGGCTTCATACCTGGGCGCACAGGATATACATACACTGAGAGGTGTATATCCCTCTCAGAATATACATACACTGAGAGAGGGAAATCTTTCATAGGATATACACTGAGAGGCGAATTTCTCTCTGGGTGTATTTGCTGAGTATACTTTAATCCCTATTTTAGGGATTAAAGTATATTTATCTGGTAATGACAAGGTTAGGAGCAGCCTTAATGACCCTCGGGTAGTCTGCCTCGGCTTAGGCCTTTCTGCCTTTCTCCTGGATTTTATAATTACCGAGGTGCCTGTAGGGACCCCTAGAAACTTTCAGGGGAATCTTTAAACAATAATTAATCGGGGTTATAATAGATGCTGGTTATTTTAACTTGGTATAGTGGCCTTTATTTGTCTTGAGTGATTTATTCATGTTCCCTGTTCACCCATCTGTTTAAAATAGGTACCTGGGTGTTAGTCGACTGGTGTGGGTCGCATCCTGGGACAAAACTGACCTAATTTGCGGGAAATGCTCAGCATAACAAGGGGTTTTCTATATAGTAGTATTTCATTGATGTCAGCTAGGACTGTATACCTTGTACATGTACTTGTAGTAAATAAAGATATTATTATTATTATTATTATTATTATTAATACTAGTACTACTGTTACTACTTGTACTAATATCACTACTACTACTACTAGTACTGTTAATACTACTAGTATTACTAATACTACTACTACAACTAGTTCTGTTAATACTACTAGTATTACTACTACTACTACTTTTACTACTAGTTCTGTTAATACTACTAGTATTACTACTACTACCTAGAGAACTCTCTTATAGACTCTTCCCATTATTCTCCACCACGAGCGCTAAACTCGCCTAATAACATCATCAACAACAACAGTCACGGGTAACCCGGTCTTTCCTTCACTACGTTCATTTCTGCTTTGAACGACTAAACGTTCCCTTGTAGACTTGTTCTTCCTCGGCTTGTTCACAGACTAAAATCTGTTATCCTGCCTCATGTTACAGGCTGAGGTGTTATCCTGCCTCAGGCTACAGACTGAGGTGTTATCCTGACTCATGTTACAAGCTGAGGTGTTACTGCTCATGTTAAGTGAGGTGTTACCCTGCCTCATGTTACAGGCTGAGGTATTATCCTGCCTCATGTTACAGGCTGAGGTGTTATCCTGCCTCATGTTACAGGCTGAGGTGTTATCCTGCCTCATGTTACAGGCTGAGGTGTTATCCTGCCTCATGTTACAGGCTGAGGTGTTATCCTGCCTCATGTTACAGGCTGAGGTGTTATCCTGCCTCATGTTACAGGCTAAGGTGTTATCCTGCTCATGTTACAGGCTGAGGTGTTATCCTGCCTCATGTTACAGGCTGAGGTGTTATCCTGCCTCATGTTACAGGCTGAGGTGTTATCCTGCCTCATGTTACAGGCTGAGGTGTTATCCTGCTCATGTTACAGGCTAGGTGTTATCCTGCCTCATGTTACAGGCTGAGGTGTTATCCTGCCTCATGTTACAGGCTGAGGTGTTATCCTGCCTCATGTTATAGGCTGAGGTGTTATCCTGACTCATGTTACAGGCTAAGGTGTTATCCTGCCTCATGTTATAGGCTGAGGTGTTATCCTGCCTCATGTTACAGGCTAAGGTGTTATCCTGCCTCATGTTATAGGCTGAGGTGTTATCCTGCCTCATGTTACAGGCTGAGGTGTTATCCTGCCTCATGTTACAGGCTGAGGTGTTATCCTGCCTCATGTTACAGGCTGAGGTGTTATCCTGCCTCATGTTACAAGCTGAGGTGTTATCCTGCCTCATGTTACAGGCTGAGGTGTTATCCTGCCTCATGTTACAAGCTGAGGTGTTATCCTGCCTCATGTTACAGGGTGAGGTTTTATCCTGCCTCATGTTACAGGCTGAGGTGTTATCCTGCCTCATATTACAGGCTAAAACCTCTTATCCTACCTAAGGGTTGGTCCTTGACACTAAGTACCTCTGGTATATACGTGCTGGCCTGGTATATATCCTTGTGCTAGTAATAACGTGCAGTGCGGGCTAATATCCAGGGATATTCTCCTCTCTTCTTATCTTCGTCTCTTTTAGCCATTCTTTAGCCTTATTTTCTTATTCCATTTTGATTTTCTCCAGTGCTTCCCCGGGGGGGGGTAAAAATCCCGGGGTGTCCTCTTTATCCATGGAGTGGGTGCTATATACCTCCCGTGGGAGAGTCCACCAGTCCCTATCCGTTTCTACCCATCCCAATCCATCCCTATCCATCCCAATCCATCCCAATCCACACCAATCCATCCCTCCTGGTCAGGTAATGTTTACTGCGCCAACAGCGGCCGGGTAAACATTGTGTGTAAATGTTTAACGACAGAGATGGTCGAGAAACAAGGCTTTTGTAATTAAGAAACACTCCTAGAGCACTCTAGGAACTGTTGATGACCCTAACTTCCAGAATAATAATAATGTTGATAATATTAATATGATTATTAATAATAATAATATTGAAAAGTCTTTTTCCACAATTATAATACCATTATAAAAATATTAACGATAATGATAATGCTGATAACTAATAACAATACTGATAACTTAATATTGATAATATGAATAATACTAATAATATTAATGATTAATATTAATAATGGTTACAATATAATAATGGGGCCACTGGACCGTCAAAAATTATATATTATCTCCTGGGTGGAATAATACACGTCACGTGTACACACTCATGGGTCTAGAGGCGAGTTATTGCATCGATTGCAAGTTGCTGCTCCATTATGGAGGTCAACACAGGTGAGAGGTATGTCCGTTACTTTAGCTGCAGCCGGTCACCTGTGGCGTCTGGTACAAGGCTTACGGATGGGGTCGGGTTCGGTTGTTTGTCCAGTAGCCGGGTTCGATTACCTGTCCAGTGGCCGGGTTCGATTACATGTCCAGTGGCCGGGTTCGATTACCTGTCCAGTGGCCGGGTTCGATTACCTGTCCAGTGGCCGGGTTTGACTGCTTGTTAAGACTGTAAACAGAAGAATTGGTGCTCCATTAAAGATGAGAATGTAATTTTTACACACGGACGAGGCTCGCCTAGAAAAACTTATGAAATTACCGACGGAATTGCCGTAAGTGTTGAGTGGCGGCGAGTACCGGAACTGGGAGAAACATCGCCATAATCTTTCCAGTAATATTTAGATAGTTAATAAGCTTTTGCGATATATGTAGCTATCTATCTATTTCTTGAGACGGGTTTACTTCTATCGCGTCTCACATTCCTGAGGTGCTGTGAGATGTGAGACCCCTCACACGTGACAAACGTGTCATACACTTGTGTATCTTTATTGCAGAAACGTTTCGCCACCTTTGGCTTTATTAATATAATACAGATGGGAAGTGCTAGCTTGAGGGGGTCAGTCCCTCATCCTGGAGATAAGGGGGTCAGTCCCTCATCCTGGAGATGAGGGGGTCAGTCCCTCAACCTGGAGATGAGGGGTCAGTCCCTCATCCTGGAGATGAGGGGTCAGTCCCTCAGCCTGGAGATGAGGGGTCAGTCCCTCATCCTGGAGATGAGGGGTCAGTCCCTCAACCTGGAGATGAGGGTCAGTCCCTCATCCTGGAGATGAGGGTCAGTCCCTCAACCTGGAGATGAGGGTCAGTCCCTCATCCTGGAGATGAGGGGTCAGTCCCTCATCCTGGAGATGAGGGTCAGTCCCTCATCCTGGAGATGAGGGTCAGTCCCTCATCCTGGAGATGAGGGTCAGTCCCTCATCCTGGAGATGAGGGGTCAGTCCCTCAGCCTGGAGATGAGGGGTCAGTCCCTCATCCTGGAGATGAGGGGTCAGTCCCTCAACCTGGAGATGAGGGGTCAGTCCCTCATCCTGGAGATGAGGGGGTCAGTCCCTCATCCTGGAGATGAGGGGTCAGTCCCTCATCCTGGAGATGAGGGGTCAGTCCCTCATCCTGGAGATGAGGGGTCAGTCCCTCATCCTGGAGATGAGGGGTCAGTCCCTCAACCTGGAGATGAGGGGTCAGTCCCTCATCCTGGAGATGAGGGGGTCAGTCCCTCAACCTGGAGATGAGGGGTCAGTCCCTCAACCTGGAGATGAGGGGGTCAGTCCCTCATCCTGGAGATGAGGGGGTCAGTCCCTCAACCTGGAGATGAGGGGGTCAGTCCCTCAGCCTGGAGATGAGGGGTCAGTCCCTCAACCTGGAGATGAGGGGGTCAGTCCCTCAACCTGGAGATGAGGGGTCAGTCCCTCAGCCTGGAGATGAGGGGGTCAGTCCCTCAACCTGGAGATGAGGGGTCAGTCCCTCAACCTGGAGATGAGGGGGTCAGTCCCTCAGCCTGGAGATGAGGGTCAGTCTCTCAACCTGGAGACAGGGGGTCAGTCCCTCAACCTGGAGATGAGGGGTCAGTCCCTCAGCCTGGAGATAAGGGGTCAGTCCCTCAGCCTGGAGATGAGGGGTCAGTCCCTCATCCTGGAGATGAGGGGTCAGTCCTCAACCTGGAGATGAGGGGTCAGTCCCTCATCCTGGAGATGAGGGGGTCAGTCCCTCAACCTGGAGATGAGGGGGTCAGTCCCTCAGCCTGGAGATGAGGGGGTCAGTCCCTCAGCCTGGAGATGAGGGGTCAGTCCCTCAACCTGGAGATGAGGGGGTCAGTCCCTCAGCCTGGAGATGAGGGGGTCAGTCCCTCAGCCTGAAGATGAGGGGGTCAGTCCCTCATCCTGGAGATGAGGGGGTCAGTCCCTCAGCCTGGAGATGAGGGGGTCAGTCCCTCAGCCTGAAGATGAGGGGGTCAGTCCCTCAGCCTGGAGATGAGGGGGTCAGTCCCTCAGCCTGGAGATGAGGGGGTCAGTCCCTCAGCCTGAAGATGAGGGGGTCAGTCCCTCAACCTGGAGATGAGGGGGTCAGTCCCTCAGCCTGAAGATGAGGGGGTCAGTCCCTCAGCCTGAAGATGAGGGGGTCAGTCCCTCAGTCTTATATCTTAGTCACCTGTTTGTCGACTTTCTAAACTATTAATTAAACCCTTACAGGTTTACCGCTTCCCCGTGGATATAATGATACGGTAACTAACGAATGTTTTCTGACGCAGGAGCTGTACGATGTAAGCCTGGTCCCAGCTCCACCCATGGAGAGATGCGCCTCCAGCGCCTCTACCTTCTCCTTTAGCCAGGACATCTGCAGGTATGTGACTGATGGCTCAGTTGTTAGCGGACTCGCCCAATACTGGCTTACCCGGGTTTCATCCCCGGCACGGGTGAAAACTTTTTTTTTTTTTTACCAAAATGAGTTTTATGGGCCAAGAGCTGTTAGTCAACCTCAACTTGTTTCAAAATCCCCAGTCCTATCTAAGGTATACTAACCCCCTCCCCCAGGATGCGACGGGCATGTTTGCTTACACCTGCTGCTGCCCCTGTTCAAATAGCAGTAAGTAGGTACCTGGGTGCTAGTCTCCTTATACCTTCTGCTGCCCCTCTTCACCTAGCAGTAAGTAGGTACCTGGGTGCTAGTCTCCTTATACCTTCTGCTGCCCCTCTTCACCTAATAGTGAGTAGGTACCTGAGTGCTAGTCTCCTTATACCTTCTGCTGCCCCTCTTCACCTAATAGTAAGTAGGTACCTGGGTGCTAGTCTCCTTGTACCTTCTGCTGCCCCTCTTCACCTAGCAGTAAGTAGGTACCTGGGTGCTAGTCTTGTACCTTCTGCTGCCCCTCTTCACCTAGTAGTAAGTAGGTACCTGGGTGCTAGTCTCCTTATACCTTCTGCTGCCCCTCTTCACCTAGCAGTCAGTAGGTACCTGGGTGCTAGTCTCCTTATACCTTCTGCTGCCCCTCTTCACCTAGCAGTAAGTAGGTACCTGGGCGCTAGTCTCCTTATACCTTCTGCTGCCCCTCTTCACCTAGCAGTAAGTAGGTACCTGGGCGCTAGTCTCCTATTCACCTAGCGGCACAATACTGTGACTGGAACAATACACAAATAACGCGTATATAAGAGAATGAAACGTATGACGACGTCTCGGTCCGTCTAGAACTATTAACTAATTCCTCGGACCATCAACTACTCCCCTGGACCATCAACTAGTCCCCTGGACCATCAACTACTCCCCTGGACCATCAACTAGTCCCCTGGACCATCAACTAGTTCCCTGGACCATCAACTAGTCCCCTGGACCATCAACTAGTCCCCTGGACCATCAACTAGTCCCCTGGACCATCAACTAGTCCCCTGGACCATCAACTAGTCCCCTGGACCATCAACTAGTCCCCTGGACCATCAACTAGTCCCCTGGACCATCAACTAGTCCCTTGGACCATCAACTAGTCCCCTGGACCATCAACTACTCCCCTGGACCATAAACTAGTCCCCTGGACCATCAACTAGTCCCCTGGACCATCAACTAGTCCCCTGGATCATCAACTAATCCCATGGACCATCAACTAGTCCCCTGGACCATCAATTCCCTGACCATCAACTAGTCCCCTGACCATCAACTAGTCCCTGACCATAACTAGTCCCCTGGACCATCAACTAGTCCCCTGGACCATCAACTAGTCCCCTGGACCATCATCTATTCCCTAGACCATCAACTAGTCCCCTGGACCATCAACTAGTCGCCTGGACCATAAACTAGTCCCCTGGACCATCAACTAGTCCCCTGGACCATCAACTAGTCCCCTGGACCATCAACTAATCCCCTGGACCATCAACTAATCCCCTGGACCATCAACTAGTCCCCTGGACCATCAACTAGTCCCCTGGACCATCAACTAATCCCCTGGACCATCAACTAGTCCCCTGGACCATCAACTTGTCCCCTGGACCATCAACTAGTCCCCTGGACTATCAACAAGTCCGCTAGACCATCAACTAGTCCCCTGGACTATCATCTAGTCCCCTTGACCATCAACTAGTCCCCTGGACCATTAACTAGTCCCCTGGACCATCAACTAGTCCGCTAGACCATCAACTAGTCCCCTGGACTATCATCTAGTCCCCTGGACCATCAACTAGTCCCCTGGACCATCAACTAGTCCCTGGACATCAACTAGTCCCTGACCATCAACTAGTCCCTGACCATCAACTAGTCCCTGGACCATCAACTAGTCCCCTGGACCATCAACTAGTCCCTGACCATCAACTAGTCCCTGGACCATCAACTAGTCCCTGGACCATCAACTAGTCCCTGGACCATCAACTAGTCCCTGGACCATCAACTAGTCCCTGGACATCAACTATCCCTGGACATCAACTAGTCCCTGACCATCAACTAGTCCCCTGGACCATCAACTAGTCCCTGGACCATCAACTAGTCCCTGGACCATCAACTAGTCCCTGGACCATCAACTAGTCCCGGGACCATCAACTAGTCCCCTGACCATCAACTAGCCCCCTGACCATCAACTAGTCCCCTGACCATCAACTATCCCTGACCATCAACTAGTCCCCTGACCATCAACTAGTCCCTGGACCATCAACTAGTCCCCTGGACCATCAACTAATCCCTGGACCATCAACTAGTCCCCTGACCATCAACTAGTCCCCTGACCATCAACTAGTCCCCTGGACCATCAACTAGTCCCTGACCATCAACTAGTCCCCGGGACCATCAACTAGTCCCTGACATCAACGTCCCTGACCACATCAACTAATCCCCTGGACCATCAACTAGTCCCTGACCATCAACTAGTCCCTGGACCATCAACTAGTCCCCTGGACCATCAACAAGTCCGCTAGACCATCAACTAGTCCCCTGGACTATCATCTAGTCCCCTTGACCATCAACTAGTCCCCTGGACCATTAACTAGTCCCCTGGACCATCAACTAGTCCGCTAGACCATCAACTAGTCCCTGGACTATCATCTAGTCCCCTGACCATCAACTAGTCCCTGGACATCAATCTAGTCCCTGACCATCAACTAGTCCCTGACCATCAACTAGTCCCTTGGACTATCATCTAGTCCCCTGGACCATCAACTAGTCCCTGACCATTAACTAGTCCCTGACCATCAACTAGTCGCTAGACCATCAACTATCCCTGGACTCATCTAGTCCTGACATCAACTAGTCCCTGACCATCAACTAGTCCCCTGGACCATCATCTAGTCCCTGGACATAACAGTCCTGACATCATCTAGTCCCTGGACCATCAACTAGTCCCTGGACCATCAACTAGTCCCTGGACATCAACTAGTCCCTGACCATCAACTAGTCCCGGGACCATAACTAGTCCCCTGGACCATACATCCCTGACAATCTCCCTGACCATCAACTAGTCCCCTGGACCATCAACTAGTCCCCTGGACCATCAACTAGTCCCATGGACCATCAACTAGTCCCATGGACCATCAACTAGTCCCATGGACCATCAACTAGTCCCATGGACCATCAACTAGTCCCATGGACCATCAACTAGTCCCATGGACCATCAGCTAGTCCCTGTATATTCTCCAGGACTGCAATTTCGCCTCCCTTAAAAGGGGCAGTCAGTGCACAGAATAGAGAGAACAAGCAATTTGAAGAGAGTCATAGGCTTAGCGTCCCTAGTTTTGAAGGTTCTCATTATCCAACCTGTCATTTTCCTAGATGTGGTAGATACATTGTTTTGATCTTTGAAAGAGAGATTCTCTGACATTATCACTCCCAGGTCCTCAGTAGTTTTTCTCTCTATTGTGGGGATAGAATTTGTTTTATGCTCCGATCCAGTTTTTATTTCCTCGATTTTTCATAGCAGAGTAATTGAAATTTGTCTTCATTGAACTTCATATTTTTTTCTGAGGACCCTTCAAAGACTTGGTTAATGTCCGCTTGGAGATTTGCCGTGTCCTCAGTGGCTGACACTGTCATGCAAATTCTGGTATCGTCAGAAAAGGACACGGTGCTGTGGCCAAGTCTCTGTCTAAGTCAGATATGAGAATGAAGAACAGGATGGGAGTGAGTACTGTGCCTTGTGGGACAGAGCTTTTCACTGTAGCCCTCTCTGACTTTACTCTGTTTACTATTACTCTTTGTGTTCTGTTTGTTAGGAAGTTATAGATCCATCTACCAACTTTTCTTGTTATTCTTTTATCACGCATTTTGTGAGCTATTACACCATGGTCGCACCTGTCGAAGGCTTTCGTAAAGTCTGTGTATACTACATCTGCATTTTGTCCTCCATTGCATCCAAGACCATGTCATAGTGGTCCAGTAGTTGTGAGAGGCAGGAGCGATCTGCTCTGAACCCAAGCTCCCTGCGTTGTGTAATTGTTGAGTATCCAAGTGATTGGCGATCTTGCTTCTTAGAACCCTTTCAAAGATTTTTATGTGAGACGTTAGTGCTATCGGTCTGTAATTCTTTGTAATTTGTTTACTGCCACCTTTGTGGAGTGGGGCAATGTCTGTTGCTTTTTGTGAGTGTGGGATGACCCCTGTGTCCATGCTCCTTCTCCATAGAATGCTGAAGGCACGTGACAGGGGCTTCTTGCAGTTCTTGACGAACACGGAGTTCCACGAGTCTGAGCCTGAGGCAGAGTGCATTTATTGTTTTTTCAGTGTCCTGTGGTGTTAAGATTATATCAGAAATTCTTGAAGTAACTAAATTTTGAGTCTCGGCCATAACAAATTAATTTAGATTGTTAACCCTTGGCCTGATTAACGGCTCACTAAACACTGAGGTATCTCACTCATTTCTTTGCTGTAATCTGTGTAAGTTCTATCTCATTTAAGCAGGGGCCCAATACTGGATGTGTTTTTTGTCCTAGATTTTGCATAAACAAAGAAATATATATTTTTTATTTTAATTTATTACTTTAAGTTCTTCCTGTGTTTCTTGGTTCCAGTATGATTCCTTAAGCTTAAGTTCGATATTTTATATTTCTCTTGCCAGTGCCCCCCTTTCAACAGGTCTGTGATTCTTCACCTTCGCCTACAGAAGGAGCGTCTTTCTTTCTAGTTTACTTCTTTTCTTTTTTCTTAGGTAAATGTGTCTTGAGCATACCTCAAGTTCCACAGAGGAAATTCTTTCTAGTCAAAGGTTTGGGTCTGTGTTGTTTAAGATACCATCCCAGCTTGTTTCATTTAAGACATGGTTAATTTGATCCCACTATATGTTTCTGTTATTGAAGTTGAATTTGGTGAACACAACCTCATAACCAATCTCATTTCGCTGGTCAGGAGCCCTGCACATACTTGTCTGTACCTCCATTTTGTTGTGATCCGAGTGTATTGTCTTTGATACTGTTATATTTCTTATCAGATCATCGTTATTAGTGAAGAGAAGGTCAAGTGTATTTTCCAGTCTTGTTGGCTCCACTATTTGCTGGCTTAAGGTGAATTTGTTACAGAGATTTAAAAGCCCATGTGTGTGTGTGTGAATTTTCATCTGAGCTGCCAGCTGGGGTTATCTTTGCTAAGACATTTGCCACATTCCTCCATTTTAGGTGTCTTAAGTTGAAATCGCCCAGCAACAAGATATTTGGGGCTGGGGCTGGAAGATTCTTCCAGACTGTATCAGTTTTCAAAAGCTGTTCCTTGAATTGATGTGGAGTAGTATCTGGTGGCTTGTATATGACCACAATGACAAGGTTTTGGGTTTTAGTAATTCCTAGAAAATGCGCGACTCTGTGACGTACAGGCCAGTCCACTCCGTCCCCTTTACGATGACGTTTCGGTCCGACTTGGACCATTTACAAAGTTACGTCGTCGTAAGTCCCTCTATGTGTGGGTTATTTGTGTATTGTTCAAGTCACGGTATTGTGCCTTTTTGTTCTTTTTGTTGTATCTGAATAAGTCATATCCTGGTATCCATATTCGTTGGCAGATCTATTCCTACCTCATCTCACACAACATACTCAACCCCTGTCAGTTTGGATTCAGGACAAACAAAAACACTAATGATGCTATTATACACATGCTAGAGCTTATGTACACCGCTCTTGAGAAGAAAGAATTCCCACTGGGAATCTTCATTGATTTACGTAAAGATTTTGATACAGTTGACCATGACTTACTGCTCACAAAATTAGCTCACTGGTATAAGAGGGCACTCATTCAACTACCTAAAATCATACCTTAGTAATAGAAGCCAATATGTGTACACAAATGGAGCTAACTCTTCTACGCAACAAATTAAAGTCGGTGTCCCTCAAGGAAGTGTCCTGGGGCCACTCCTATTCCTCATTTACATCAATGACCTACCAAATGCATCACAACTACTCAAACCCATATTATTTGCAGATGATACTACATATGTCTTCTCTCACCCAAACCCAGTCATACTGGCCAATACTGTAAATGCTGAATTACAGAAAATATCTACCTGGATGAAAACTAATAAGCTTACTCTCAATACTGTCAAACCTATTTCATTCAGTTTGGAAACAAGACTCACAGAGGAAAAATTCCTAGGAATCCACCTTGACAGTAGCCTCAAGTTCCAAACACACATACAACAAATTTCCAAAAAAATCTCAGACAGATGGCATACTATCAAAGATACGCTATTATGTGCCTCAATCAGCTCTCCTTACTCTGTATCATTCACTCATCTACCCTTATCTCACCTATGGAATTTGTGCATGGGGATCAACAACATTAAATCACCTTAGACCACTCATAACCCAGCAAAAGGCAGCAGTCAGAATGATAACAAATTCCCACTCTAGACAGCATACTCCACCAATATTCAAAAGTCTCAAACTACTCACTGTAAAGAGCATTCACACTTATTCTTGTGCCTACTACATACATAGAACTCTACACTCAAATATAAACCCTCCATTCAAAATTCTCCTCACCAACTTTAACAGGATCCATGACTATAACACAAGACACAGATCACTTTTTGATATACCCAGAGTCCATATCAACCTGTGTAAAAACTCAGTGCACATAAAAGGCCCCAAAATCTGGAATTCATTACCAGAAAATATTAAAACAACCTTGCCTGAACATCAATTCAAGACTCTTCTCAAAAACCACCTACTCACCCTAAACTAAATATACTCATATAGTAAACTACTTTCAACAATGCTCAGTGTTATTTACCCATAATAAAAGTACTATTTTTACTACTGATATAACCATCTTGCATAACACGTTGACAAATGTAACATCCTCAGATTGTAATTTAAGTAAACTTATTATCTGCTAAAAACACATGCTAATGTTTAACTATAACAAAATCAATATACACTGATGGATCTAAAGAGGAGTCTTCTGGCAGGGCTGCATCTGCTCTTGTTGCCACCTCCCTAGTTAAGAACAATAATAAATCTGTTGAACTAGGCATAAGAATTAACAACTGGGCGTCTACACTGCAAACTGAATTGTTTGGAATCCTAATGGCACTAAAGCTAACTTATGACACTGAGCTTGACTCTATCATCATTACTGATTCTATGTCATCACTGAAGGCTCTTGATTCATATAATGACTCTAACAGCATGCTCATTGGGGAAGCCAGGTATAGATACTAAAAAATCCGGGACAAAGAAATTACTGCACAATTGCTGTGGATCCCATCACACATTGGATTACTCCTTCATGATAAAGTTGATATGTTAGCCAAGAAGAGCACCCAGAATGAGAATGTAGAATATAACTTTGGTATATCTGTGTCTAGCATTAGGAATAATATTAGGAGAGAAATAAATAATGAAAATTATTGCTATAGGAATGCAGTTGGAAGCCTGAATAGATATATAACCCACTATGATAACATGAACATAGATAAGTATGTTCATGGAGCAACTTGCAATGTGAACAGACTGACTGATGTTGTAGTGGCCAGGCTTAGGCTTGGTTACAAGTACTTCTGGCAGTTTGGGAGACACACAGATGATGATCAAACTAAATGCAAATTATGTGATCAGGCATATGGTCACTGTCTTGAACATTATGTGCTTAATTGTCCACTTATTGAGGAATATAGAGATAGACAGTATAATAATCTATGTGACATGTCAAAATCATGTCATTACGATTTCGTGAGTCATGTTGACGGCTTTGAAGGGGACTTGAGCTAGAGTTCGTCACGGCCATGCTAGCTGGAGATTCGTCTGTAAAAACTTGCATTTGTGGACACAGTGGTGCCTATGCTAACCTTCCTATGGTGTAGAAATATACCTAGTTGGACGAATCTTATTGAAGCTAGCTGGCCCAGTGGCTTACGCAACGGTCTGGAGTTCTGAGACTCTCTGACCGCGGGTTCGAATCCCACCCGTGGTATGTGGTTTGTTTGCAATCGTGTCATTACGATTTCGTGAGTCATACCAGATATACTAAGCAAATTCCGTAAATTTGCTTGTAACAGATAAGTGAACTCTACATATAAATCCATATGTACAATTGTTAACCCTTTTGGGGCCTAGTGCCTAGGCCTTTTGTGTATCCATATGCTCCTGCGCTACCGTCCACAGGATGGATATGGGGTGCACAATAAACTAGCCACTTCGGTGGCAAAATCTAATCTACGTATTCTGATGAAAGAGTATGATTATATGAAGGTGTTCTGTCAGTAAAGCTTATTCCTGGCCAGCTTATATAATGAAGCTTATACCTGGCCAGCTTATATAATGAAGCTTATACCTGGCCAGCTTTTATAATGAAGCTTATACTTGGCCAGCTTATATAAAGAAGCTTATACCTGGCCAACTTATATAATGAAGCTTATACCTGGCCAGCTTATATAATGAAGCTTATACCTGGCCAGCTTTTATAATGAAGCTTATACTTGGCCAGCTTTTAAATTGAAGCTTATTCCTGGTCAGCTTATATAATGAAGCTTATACCTGGCCAGCTTATATAATGAAGCTTATACCTGGCCAGCTTATATAATGAAGCTTATACTTGTGGCTAGCTTTTATAATGAAGCTTATACCTGGCCAGCATATATAATGAAGCTTATACTTGTGGCTAGCTTTTATAATGAAGCTTATACCTGGCCAGCTTATATAATGAAGCTATACCTGGCCAGCTTATATAATGAAGCTATACCTGGCCAGCTTATATAATGAAGCTATACCTGGCCAGCTTATATAATGAAGCTATACCTGGCCAGCTTATATAATCAAGCTTATACCTGTCCAGCTTATATAACGAAGCTTATACCTGGCCAGCTTATATAATGAAGCTTATACCTGGCCAGCTTATACAATGAAGCTTATACCTGGCCAGCCTATATAATGAAGCTTATACCTGGCCAGCTTATATAATGAAGCTTATACCTGGCCAGCTTATATAATGAAGCTTATACTTGTGGCTAGCTTTTATAATGAAGCTTATACCTGGCCAGCTTATATAATGAAGCTATACCTGGCCAGCTTATATAATGAAGCTTATACCTGGCCAGCTTATATAATGAAGCTTATACCTGGCCAGCTTATATAATGAAGCTTATACCTGGCCAGCTTATATAATGAAGCTTATACCTGGCCAGCTTATATAATGAAGCTTATACCTGGCCAGCTTATATAATGAAGCTTATACCTGGCAGCTTATATAATGAAGCTTATATTTGGCCAGCTTATATAATGAAGCTTATACCTTGCCAGCTTATATAATGAAGCTTATACCTGGCCAGCTTCTATAATGAAGCTTATACCTGGCCAGCTTATATAATTAAGCTTATACCTGGCCAGCTTATATAATTAAGCTTATACCTGGCCAGCATATATAATGAAGCTTATACCTGGCCAGCTTATATAATGAAGCTTATACCTGGCCAGCTTATATAATGAAGCTTATACCTGGCCAGCTTATATAATGAAGCTTATACCTGGCCAGCTTATATAATCAAGCTTATACCTGGCCAGCTTATATAATCAAGCTTATACCTGGCAGCTTATATAATGAAACTATACCTTGCCAGCTTATATAATGAAGCTTATACTTGGACAGCCTATATAATGAAGCTTATACTTGGCCAGCTTATATAATGAAGCTTATTCCTGGCCAGCTTATGTAATGAAGCTTATACCTGGCCAGTTTATATAATCAAGCTTATACCTGACTAGCTTATATAATGAAGCTTATACCTGGCCAGCTTATATAATGATGCTTATTCCTGGCCAGCTTATATAATGAAGCTTATACCTGACCAGCTTATATAATGAATCTTATACCTGGCAAGCTTATATAATGAAGCTTATTCCTGGCCAGCTTATCTAATAAAGCTTATACCTGGCCAGCTTATATAATGAAGCTTATACCTGGCAAGCTTATAAAATGAAGCTTATTCCTGGCCAGCTTATATAATGAAGCTATACCTGGCCAGCTTATATAATGAAGCTTATACTTGTGGCTAGCTTTTATAATGAAGCTTATACTTGGCCAGCTTATATAATGAAGCTTATTCCTGGCCAGCTTATATAATGAAGCTTATACCTGGCCAGCTTATATAATGAAGCTTATACCTGGCCAGCTTATATAATGAAGCTTATTCCTGGCCAGCTTATATAATGAAGCTTATACCTGGCCAGCTTATAAAATGAAGCTTATACCTGGCAAGCTTATATAATGAAGCTTATTCCTGGCTAGCTTATATGAAGCTTATACCTGGCCAGCTTATATAATGAAGCTTATACCTAGCCAGCTTATATAATGAAGCTTATTCCTGGCCAGCTTATATAATGAAGCTTATACCTGGCCAGCTTATATAATGAAGCTTATTCCTGACCAGCTTATATAATGAAGCTTATTCCTGGCCAGCTTATCTAATATAGCTTATTCCTGGCCAGCTTATATAATGAAGCTTATTCCTGGCCAGCTTATATAATGAAGCTTATTCCTGGCCAGCTTATATAATGAAGCTTATACCTGGCAAGCTTATATAATGAACCTTATGCCTGGCCAGCTTTAATAAAGCTTATACCTGGCCAGCTTATATAATGAAGCTTAAACCTGGCAAGCTTATATAATGAAGCTTATCTAATAAAGCTTATACCTGGCCAGCTTATATAATGAAGCTTATACTTGGCAAGCTTATATAATGAAGTTTATTCCTGGCCAGCCTTTATAATGACACTTATTCCTGGCCAGCTTATATAATGAAGCTTATTCCTGGCCAGTTTACTTAATAAAGCTTGTTCCTGTCCATCTTATGAAATAAAGCTTATTCCTGGACAGCTTATCTAATAAAGCTTATTCCTTGCCAGTTTACTTAATAAAGCTTGTTCCTGGCCATCTTATGAAATAAAGCTTATTCCTGGACAGCTTATCTAATAAAGCTTATTCCTGGACAGCTTATCTAATAAAGCTTATTCCTGGCCAGCTTATATAATGAAGCGTATTCCTGGTTAGCCTATCCAATGAAGCTTATTCCTGGCCAGCTTATCTAATAAAGCTTATTCCTGGAAAGCTTATTTAATAAAGCTTATTCCTGGCCAGCTTATTTAATAAAGCTTATTCCTGGTCAGCTTATTTAATAAAGCTTATTCCTGGTCAGCCTATCTAATAAAGCTTACTCCTGGCCATCCTATCTTAGTACTGTTTTTACTTCAATAAAGAACAATAATTCCTTGATGTGGTTAATTTTCGTACTAACAAATCTGTACTTTTTTGAAGGGGTGGAGGAATTATCGTTGCTTTATTAGCTAAGGCCGCAATCTCTAGCTAAAATGCGCTGTGTATAGTGTTCATCCCTTGAAGTATTTTGGGTTGTAAAGTGTTGTTAATGGCTGTGTGTGGGTTGACACTTAGCTTAATTACCCTCGTGTAATTATTGCTGACGTAAGAGTTAATTAGATGATCAGTATGACACACACACACACACACACACACACACACACACACACACACACGTGTACGTCAGGCCCATACTAGAGTATGCAGCACCAGTCTGGAACCCACATCTTGTCAAGCACGTCAAGAAACTAGAGAAAGTGCAAAGGTTTGCGACAAGGTTAGTTCCACAACTCAGGGAACTGCCATATGAAGAGAGGTTGAGGGAAATAGGACTAACAACACTGGAGGACAGAAGGGTTAGAGGAGACATGATAACGACATACAAAATACTGCGGGGAATCGACAAGGTGGATAGTGACAGAATGTTCCAGAGAGGGAACACAGAAACAAGGGGGTACAACTGGAAGCTGAAGACTCAGATGAGTCAAAGGGATGTTAGGAAGCATTTCTTCAGCCACAGAGTAGTCAGGAAGTGGAATAGTCTAGCGAACAATATAGTGGAGGCGGGAACTATACATAGTTTTAAGACAAGGTATGATAAAGCTCATGGAGCAGGGAGAGCAGTGACCCAGTAGCGGACAGCGAAGAGGCGGGGCCAGGAGCTGAGTCTCGACCCCTGCAACCACAATTAGGTGAGTACAATTAGGTGAGTACACACACACACACACATACTGGAGTATGCAGCACCAGTTTGGAACCCACACCTAGACAAGCACGTAAAGAAACTAGAGAAAGTGAAAAGGTTTGCAACAAGACTAGTCCCGGAGCTAAGGGGTATGTCCTACGAGGAGAGGTTAAGGGAAATCGACCTGACGACACTGGAGGACAGGAGAGATAGGGGGGACATGATAACGACATATAAGATACTGAGAGGAATTGACAAGGTGGACAGAGACAGAATGTTCCAGAGATGGGACACAGCAACAAGGGAACACAGTTGGAAGTTGAAGACTCGGATGAATCACAGGGATGTTAGGAAGTATTTCTTCAGTCACAGAGTGGTCGGGAAGTGGAATAGTTTGGGAAGCATTGTAGTGGAGGCAGGATCCATACATAGCTTTAAGCAGAGGTATGATAAAGCTCATGGCGCAGGAGAGTGACCCAGTAGCGGCCAGTGAAGAGGCGGGGCCAGGAGCTGTGACTCGACCCCTGCAACCACAACTAGGTGAGTACAACTAGGTGAGTACACACATAGAGGAAAGGGGAAGATCAATCTTTATTCATGGGCTTCAGAAGGCCAACTGGACAAAATACGAAGATGACAGGGAAGGAAAAAGAAATTGAAAATATCAGACAGGAGAGGAAGACATGACAGAGCTGACAAATTTTCAGAGAATAGGAGGTATATTCAGGGGGTAAAAAATCGTCCAGTGAAATTTATTTTCAAGTCAGAAACAGTGTGTAACAGGATCCTGCAGCAGAAACCATGACTAAGGAGCTCATCAAATTACCAGCAGGTGTACCTCGACTGCGACAGAACATGAGAAGAACAGAAACTGAGAGAAGACACAAGGCGCAGAAAAGAGAGAAGGATAGAGACAGGCAGAGGAGCCCAGACTAAGGTGGACAAAAAAAAAAACACAACCCCCTCCTCAGAACCACACACAGAGTACTCTAAACCCTGACAACCCCATTGCAGTCAAACAAATTAACCCAAAACAATCCATACTTCACAACCTCATCCCCCACACCTCCCATCACAAGCTCCACCCCTCACAGCAACCTCCCATAGTACCCTGCCAGGTCTCCCACTCTGCCAGCCCCCACAAACCCCCTCAGAACACAGTACTGGAAATTAAGCTGAAGGTATGGTACACCAATACGAATGGAATAACAAGTGTGAGGACATCATACCACTCACAGAAACAAATCTCATGGGGATAACAGATGCTATCTTTCCACCTGGATACCAGATCCTGAGGAAGGATAGAGGGAACAGAAAGGATGAGGAGTTGCACTGCTTATCAAAAACCAGTGGAGGTTTGAGGAGATGGAAGGAACTGTAGAAAGGGAACACTTTGGACAGGAAGTCCCAAGGTGGTAATTCCAGTGATGCACAACCAGCCATAGAATAGCAGGAGACCAAGACAGAACAATGGTGGGCACACTAGCTGAGATGGCCAGAAGGACCCATATGACTAAGGCAAAGTTACTAGTTATGGGCAATTTCAACCACAAGGAAATAAACTGGGAAAACCTGGAGCCAAATGGGGGACCTGAAACGTGGAGGGCTAAGATGATGGAGGTGGTACTGCAAAACCTCATGCATCAACATGCAAGAGACACTAGCAGAGAAAAAGAAGAGGGTGAACCAGCAAGGCTGGACCTTATATTCACTTTTGAGTAGTTCAGAAAAGCCCCCTCAGCGCTAATGATCACGTGGTCCTGAGCTTCAACTACATTGTAGAGTTAACAGTGGAAAATGAAGCAGCACAAGCAGGATGGGAGAAGCCAAACTACAAAAGAGGGAACTACACAGGCATAAGGCAGTTCCTGCATGAGGCAGTTCCTACATGAGGCAGTTATTGCATGAGGGACAGTGGAGAAAGAACTGGGGGGAAAGACAGTAAATGAAATTATGGATCCTGTGAACACGAAGTGCAGGAAGGCAGAGGAGAGGTTCGTACCCAAGGGCAACAGAAACTATGGGAAGACCAGAACTAGCCCTCGGTTCACTCAAAGGTGCAGAGTGGCCAAAGCGAGATATGCTAGAGCATGGAAAAGGCATAGAAGACAAAGGACCCAGGAAAATAAAAGGACAACTGAAGAACCAGAGACGAATATACTCAGATAAGGAAAGAGGCCCAACGGCAATACGAGAATGACATAGCATCGCAAGTTATTGTACAGCCACATCAGGAAGAAAACAGCAATCAAGGACCAGGTAATCAGGCTGAGGAAGGAAGGAGGGGAATTCACAAGAAACGATCAAGAAGTATGTGAGGAGATCACGAGATTTAGGGAGGTATTTTCAGTGGAGACAGAAAGGCTCCCAGCAAACTGTGATGGTAAGGTACACCAAGTGCAAAGTCATGAAGATTGGGGAAGGTCAAAGAAGACCTCAGACGGGTACACGCTAGGGATGCCAAAGCCTGGAACCTCATTCAAGGAAAAGGATCTTGAGGTGGGCGTGGTGAGGGCGGGTGTGGCCGTGGTAAGGGCGGGTGTGGGCGTGGTGAGGGCGGGTGTGAGCGTGGTAAGGGTGGGTGTGGGCGTGGTAAGGGCGGGTATGGGCTGGGTGTGGGTCCTGGACCACTCGGTGTGAGGTCTGGTATTGATTACTGAATGTAGGTCACAGGGTTCCAGCCTGTGTCGCAGCCTCTCACACGCCCACGCCCTCAAAAACCCACGACCAGGTCCTCAAAAAACCCACTCCCACAGATTTGAAACACACCCACGCCCTCAATTTACGCTCACGCCCTCAAAAGTAAACTCACGTCCTCAGAATCTACGACCACGCCCTCAAAACTACGCGCAAGCCCTCAAAACCACGCCCACACCCACAAAATACTATCCATTACGCTTATGTGTAATTTTCGGCAGCAGAAAGCAACTGTGGAGACCCAGAACCTGGAAAATATTTACATTCTAAGAATTCATTATTCTTAGCTAAGAATACATCATTCTTTACTAAAAATGCAGAATACTCGGAATGCACTATGCTTTCCTCTTTTTTTTAAATCTTTTTGACCTCGGATCAAAGCTCGCAGCAGTATATGAAAGCTTAAAGTTCTCAGTATTAACCTTAATTTCCCTCCATAAAAAGCTTATTTTCCTTTAAGCTGGTAATGGGTTCTTCCTCCACGTATTTAGGACAATCTACCTTCCCTTTGGATCGTGCCTAATTATCTCCCATTCAGTAATAATAATAGTACCTTGGGTAGGTCTTAACTGTCCACTTGTTAAGAGTGTTAACGACCATCGTGTGGGAAGGTAATTAAGGCTGGTCCAGAGTTAGGAGCTGTGGGGGTCGTTGGTATTTAATTTAACCTTAAGTTTTACAACTGTACCTCCATTCCCGGCAGCTTTGTGTTAAAGGCAATTACGTTTACAAATGTCTAGGTAAATGAGTGTGATTTGTGTAAATTGTACCGCTCTGTGACTGGGCTTTCTCTGGTGCGGTCTGGGTAAGTTGTGTGTTAAGCGAAGCTGGGTCCGTTTCCACTACGTGGTTATACTGTTTTAAATGATAGTTACTTTGTGGGAACACCCGCAGTGTGTGGCTATTCTATTCTATATAGTAGTTAGCTTGTGGGACGCTGGGAGTATTTGACTGGAGAGTTTACCTGGAGAGAGTTCCAGGGGTCAACGCCCCTGCGGCCCGGTCTGTGACCAGGCTTCTTGTTCTGCTGTACCTGATAGATACTTTGTGATAGTTACTGTATGAAGAGGTTGTGAAAAATATATTTATTTCCTAGTCATACCCGTGAAACACAACTTCAAAATAATAAATGACTTCCTGTCCTGTAGTCCACTGACCTCGTCAACAAAGGGAGATGTAATGGGGATAATTTTAATTTTCTCTGATGGAGGAGGACTGGTGTGGAGGGATGTAATTGAAGTGTGTACATACGGTGCCCCTGAGAATCCAACAGTGGTTGGGATACACTGCATGATTCACAAAGAAGTTCTTGCTTTCAAGACATTACCAGCAGCTCTGCTTGCTCACTTAGAGATCACCATCAAAACGGTCACCTTCATCAAAGGGACAGTCGTGAACACACAACTTTCAGTGAAGTGTGTGACAACACGGCTGCTGAACACCAGTCACTGCTGCTCCATATGCAAGTCCACTGTCTGTGAGAGGGTGACATGCTCACTCGTTCCATGAGCTGAGTAAAGCAGTGAAGACTTTTCTAGCCAGAGTAAAGACGAGGTACTCACCAAGATGAACAGGACAGAATATCAGCTTATTTGGGATACTTGACAGAATACCGTCAATACCTATGTACAGATTATTTGTGTGTACTTGACAGACATTTCTGAAGCAGAGCATCCACTATGCAAACAATATCAGATGCGTCCCAATTCCACTAAGTCAAATCAGGGAACGGGTGGGGATTAAACCAATGACTAGTCCTAAAACTCACAGGCCAGTGTGTTAACCACTGGGCCAGTGTGTATATTTCTATACACACTGGCCTGAGTTTTAGGACTCACTTGCCATGGGTTTAAACCCCATCCTTTCTGTGGTTTGTTTACAATTGTAGAAGTCATCAGAGATGATGCCATCAGCTAAATGCGCGAGGCGGTGACCACAGATCATCATAACTCCCTCACTGAGGAGTTCCAGTGCTATTTCCCAGACATACATGCCAATCAAGTTACCATGGCTTGTACAGGGAACCCCTTCACATGCCATGCAGATGACGTCATTTAAGTTACCATGACTCGTACAGGGAATCACATGCCATGCAGATGACGTCATTTAAGTTACGATGACTCGTACAGGGAATCACATGCCATGCAGATGACGTCAATTAAGTTACCATGACTCGTACAGGGAATCACATGCCATACAGATGACATCATTTAAGTTACCATGACTCGTACAGGGAATCACATGCCATGCAGATGACGTCAATTACGTTACCATGACTCATACATGGAATCCCTTCACATGCCATGCAGATGACATCATTTAAGTTACCATGACTCGTACAGGGAATCACATGCCATGCAGATGACGTCAATTAAGTTACCATGACTCATACATTAAATCCCTTCACATGCCATGCAGATGACGTCATTTAAGTTACCATGACTCGTACAGGGAATCACATGCAATGCAGATGACGTCAATTAAGTTACCATGACTCGTACAGGGAATCACATGCCATACAGATGACGTCATTAAAGTTACCATGACTCGTACAGGGAATCCCTTCACATGCCATGCAGATGACGTCATTTAAGTTACCATGACTCGTACAGGGAATCCCTTCACATGCCATGCAAATGACGTCTCTACAGAGCTCCAGAAAGTCTGTGACACTTAAATTTAAGTCCTCGGCCAGAGATCAATTCAACAACTTGCCGAGTCTAAGTGAGTTCTGGTGAATATGTGCCCTTGTGATCCTCAACTTGGTAACAACGCTCTCCGTTGCTGATCCAATTGTCTTCGACATATCTCTGCCAGTCCAGACTTTATTCCGGCAGTAGAACACAAGACTGGAAACAAAATTTAGGTTGAGTGTAACCTAGCTCGGTTGGTAGCGCATTCAGCTCACACAGTGAGTGTCCGCGGTTTGATACCCGGTACGGGTGGAAATACTAGGCATGTTCCTTTAAGACACCTGCTGTCCTTGTTCATCTAGTAGTAAATAGGTACCTGGGTGTTAGTGGACTGGTGTGGGTCGCATCCTGGGGGACAAGATTAACCTAAGTTGCAGGAAATGCTTTTCATAACAAGAACTTACTATATAGTAGTATGTCATTGATGTCAGCTATGGTCTGTAAAAGTTGTATCATGTACTTGTAGAAATAAAGTATTATTAATATTATTATTATTATTATGAAGGAGGACTGTCATCCCCACAAACGACAAAGCTGGTAGCAAGGAGACAGGTACAGGAACCACGCTGAGATGTCTCACACACACACACACACACACGGCCTAGTGTCTAATAGACATGTGCCTAGGACAAAATGGTAACTAACACATACACGTCCAGCACGTCAAGAAATTATAGAAAATGGAAAGGTTTGCAACAAGGTTAGTCCCAGAGCTAAGGGGATTGTCCTACGGAGAAAGGTTAAGGGAAATCGGTCTGACGACACTGGAGGACAGGAGGGTTAGGGGAGACATGATAACGACATACAAAATACTGCGAGGAATAGATAAGCTGGAAAGAGACAGGATGTTCCAGAAATGGGACACAGAAACAAGGGGTCACAATTGGAAGTTGAAGACTCAGATGAGTCAAATGGATGTTAGGAAGTATTTCTTTAGTCACAGAGTTGTCAGGAAGTGGAAAAGTCTGGCAAGTGAGTGTTACGGCCCCGTATCTAACAATGGTAGTTAGGTAATTACCTCACCGGCCGGCAGTCAAGGGGTTACGTCATCAGACCTGATGTTTGACTGCCGGGCCGGCTTGACTGACAGTGCTAACGAGACTCTCCCATATACAACACTGGAGAGTTCACCAGCTCCCTAATACACCTAGGGAGTGTACGAGACTCTCCCATATACACTGCTGGAGAGTGTCAGCGAGACTCTCCCCTATACAACACTGGAGAGTTCACTAGCTCCCTGATACACCTGGGAGTGTTCAACAGACAGACCTGGAGATTGACTCTTCGTGCTGGTGACGGCCTTAAACTATCTACTGGCTTATTCACCGTACCGACTGTGTTCCTGAGACTATGTACCTGAAAATGGACTGTTGTACCTGAACTTATGTACCTGAAAGTGTGTGACACTGGTAACAGGTGGTGTCTTGTGTGACACTGGTAACAGGTGGTGTCTTGTGTGACACTGGTAACAGGTGGTGTCTTGTGTGACACTGGTAACAGGTGGTGTCTTGTGTGACACTGGTAACAGGTGGTGTCTTGTGTGACACTGGTAACAGGTGGTGTCTTGTGTGACACTGGTAACAGGTGGTGTCTTGTGTGACACTGGTAACAGGTGGTGTCTTGTGTGACACTGGTAACAGGTGGTGTCTTGTGTGACACTGGTAACAGGTGGTGTCTTGTGTGACACTATGTGGTGTCAGGTATTTAGTGGTGTAGTCAGTCAGTTTGTGACGATGGCACGACACAGGTTGAGTCGTGTATTTGATGTGTGTCATAACGCGGTGAAAAGGTTTTATTAGAGATGGGTTCATGATGCAAGGAAGGTGTCTTATGGGCACAGAGAAGGGTGTCGTGTGACACAGAAGAGAAGGCGTGTCAGGTGACACCGGGGGCGTGTCATGTGACACAGAGAACGAGTGTCAGGGGACCCCGTGAGAAGGCGTGCCATAAGACAAAGAAGTATCATGACAAGGTGTGGTAGTGTCCTGCGTGACACTAGAAGATGGCAGCGACTTGACACTACACCGAATACTCGATTTTACTTGTGACTTTTATCTTGTACTGTGGTTTTGTGTAAATAGGTTTTTACACAGATTATTAGATTATGTTTTTATTCAGATTATATGCTTTTATATTAATATATATTTAATATAATAAAAATCTGAAATACGATATTTTACTTAGTATCCCAAACAGTCGTTTAATTACAAATGCTTCTTTATTTGTAATAGTGAGGTAGTGGAGGTAGGAACCATACATAGCTTTAAGACGAGGTATGATAAAGCTCATGGAGCAGGGAAAGAGAGGACTTAGAAGCGATCAGTGAAAAGACGGGGCCAGGAGCTCGACCCCTGCAACCACAAATAGGTGGGGAGTACACACACACACACGGGATATACCACCAAGTGCTGGATGAGATACACACAACAGAGTAGGAGGGGAAGAACCTGCTAAATGAACTTGATGCCGGACATCTCTCCGTGGTTCCTTAGAGAGGGAGAAGATCAGATTTTGCCACCGAAGTGGCTAGTTTATTGTGCACCCATATCCATCCTGTGGACGGTAGCGCAAGAGCATATGGATACACAAAAGGCCTAGGCACTAGGCCCCAAAAGGGTTAACAATTGTACATTTGGATTTATATCTACATTTCACTTATCTGTTACAAGCAAATTTAGGAAATTTGCTTAGTATAACTGGTATCTTATTTTCATGAATAAGATATCTTGACATGTCACATAGGTTATTATACTGTCTATCTCTATATTCCTCAATAAGTGCACAATTAAGCACATAGTGTTCAAGACAGTGACCATATGCCTGATCACATAATTTGTATTTAGTTTGATCATCATCTGTGTGTCTCCCAAACTGCCAGAAGTACTTGTAGCCAAGCCTAAGCCTGGCCACTACAACATCAGTCAGTACTTGTAGCCAAGCCTAAGCCTGGCCACTACAACATCAGTCAGTACTTGTAGCCAAGCCTAAGCCTGGCCACTACAACATCAGTCAGTACTTGTAGCCAAGCCTAAGCCTGGCCACTCCAACATCAGTCAGTCTGTTCACATTGCAAGTTCCTCCATAAACGTACTTATCTATGTTCATGTTATCATAGTGGGTTATAGATCTACTCAGGCTTCTAACTGCATTCCTATAGCAATCATTTTCATTATTTATTTCTCTCCTAATATTATTCCTAATTCTAGACACAGATATACCAAAGTTATATTCTACATTCCCTTCTGGGTGCTCTTCTTGGCTAACATATCAACTTTATCATGAAGGAGTAATCCAATGTGTGACGGAATCCATAGCAATTGTACATTAATTCCTTTGTCCCGGATTTTTGAGTATCTATACCTGGCTTCTCCAATGAGCATGCTGTTCGAGTCATTATGAGTCAAGAGCCTTCAATGATGACATAGAATCAGTAATGATGATAGAGTCAAGCTCAGTGTCATAAGTTAGGTTTAGTGCCATTAGGATTGCAAACAATTCAGTTTGCAGCAGAGACGCTGTGTGTGCCACTAACAACAATTTTCAACACATCCATTGAAACTGGACAACTACTTGAGGTATGAAAGACGGCAAATGTAGTCCCCATTTTTAAGAAAGGAGACAGACACGAGGCACTGACGTGTATATTATGCAAAATCATGAAGATTACCGGAAGGAGAGTGGTGGAGCATCTAGAATGTAATAAGCTTATAAACGACAACCAACATGGATTCAGGGGAGGAAATCCTGTGTCACAAACCTGGAGTTCTATGAGAGGGTGACAGCAATAAGACAAGAGAGAGAGGCGTGGGTAGATTGCGTTTTCTTGGACTGTAAGAAGGCGTTTGAAACAGTTCCACACAAGAGTTTAGTGCAAAAGCTGGAGGATCAGGCAGGTATAACAGGGAAGGCACTGCAATGCATCAGGGAATACCTGTCCGGAAGACAACAGCGAGTTATGGTACGTGGCGAGGTGTCAGAGTGGGCACCTGTAACGAGCGGGGTGCCACAGGGATCAGTCCTAGGACCGGTGCTGTTTCTGGTATTTATGAACGACATGACGGAAGGAATAGACTCCGAAGTGTCCCTGTTTGCAGATGATGAGAAGAATTCAATCTGACGAGGACCAGGCAGAACTACAGAGGGATCTGGATAGGCTGCAAGCCTGGTCCAGCGATTGGCTCCTGGAGTTCAACCCCACCAAGTGCAAAGTCATGAAGATTGGGGAAGGGCAAAGAAGACCGCAGACGGAGTACAGGGAAAAGATCTTGGGGTGAGTATAACACCAGACACATCTCCTGAGGCGCACATCAACCAAATCACTGCTGCAGCATACGGGCGCCTAGCAAACCTAAGAACAGCATTCCGACATCTTAATAAGGAATCGTTCAGGACCCTGTACACTGTGTACGTTATTTCCATATTGGAGTATGCAGCAACAGTTTGGAACCCACACCTAGCCAAGCACGTAAAGAAACTAGAGAAAATGCAAAGGTTTGCAACAAGACTAGTCCCGGAGCTAAGGGGTAGGTCCTACGAGGAGAGGTTAAGGGAAATCGACCTGACGACACTGGAGGACAGGAGAGATAGGGGGGACATGATAATGACATAAAATACTGAGAGGAATTGACAAGGTGGACAGAGACAGAATGTTCCAGAGATGGGACACAGCAACAAAGTGACACAGTTGGAAGTTGAAGACTCAGATGAATCACAAGGATGTTAGGAAGTATTTCTTCAGTCACAGAGTGGTCAGGAATGGAATAGTCTGGGAAGCGATGTAGTAGAGACAGGTTCCATACATAGCTTTAAGAAGAGGTATGATAAAGCTCATGGCGCAGGGAGAGTGACCCAGTAGCGACCAGTGAAGAGGCGGGGCCAGGAGCTATATCTCGACCCCTGCAACAACAACTAGGTGAGAACAACTAGGTGAGTACACACACACCCACTATTTATGACGGTGCTAGTGGCAATATTTGTGCAAGAAAGGAAAGCGTCCAGTGCTAGCTGGCATTTATCCCTCAGTTCGTTTTCATTAAATTAGTAATTTCATTTCTCTCAAATGCTGTTCTTTCTTTGAATGTTATTACTCACTATTAAAGTCATTAGTGCAAGAATTTGTTTTAATTGAACCTGGTATAAATAAATGAGAACACAATGAATAAGAATGCAGCTGAAGTGGGAAAGAAAGAACAATTATTATAGTTACTCCGGCAAAGTGGAAGATTATTTGAAGAAAACTGGAAACACCCAGAACACAACTTTGTTATATAGACGATTAAGTAAGTAGTATGTTAATTCAGGTATACACAAATACATTTATATAGATTATCATACATAGCAGCATATGTGTGGAGAACCTAGGATAACCCAAAAAAGTCAGATAAAGTGACTGATTTCCATTGGGGTAGGTGCTGACGTCTGTTAGGTGGTGGTGCTGACGTCTATGTTAGGTGGTGGCGCTGACGTCTGTTAGGTGGTGGTGTTGACGTCTATGTTAGGTGGTTGTGCTGACATCTATGTTAGGTGGTGGTGCTGACGTCTATGTTAGGTGGTGGTGCTGACGTCTATGTTAGGTGGTGGTGCTGACGTCTATGTTAGGTGGTGGTGCTGACGTCTATGTTAGGTGGTGGTGCTGACGTTTATGTTAGGTGGTGGTGCTGACGTCTGTTAGGTGGTTGTGCTGACGTATGTTAGGTGGTGGTGCTGATGTCTGTTAGGTGGTGACATCTATGTTAGGTAGTGACGTCTATATTAAGTGGTGACGTCTGTTAGGTGGTGACATCTATGTTAGGTGGTGGTGCTGACGTCTATGCTAGGTGGTGGTGCTGACGTCTGTTTGGTGGTGGTGCTGACGTCTATGTTAGGTGGTGGTGCTAATGTCTATGTTAGGTGGTGATGCTGATGTCTGTTAGGTGGTGGTGCTGACGTCTGTTAGGTGGTGCTGCTGACGTCTATGCTAGGTGGTGGAGCTGACGTCTAAGGTGGTGGTGGTGACGTCTAAGTTAGGTGGCGGTGCTGACATCTAATTTATTAGATGGTGGTGACGTCTAAGATAGTGGTGACGACGTCTAAGTTAGGTGGCGGTGCTGACATCTAAGTTAGGAGGTAGTGGTGGTGATGACGTCTACGTTAGGTGGTGGTGGTGACGTCTAAGTTAGGCGGTGGTGGTGGTGACGTCTAAGTTAGGTGGTGGTGGTGACGTCTAAGTTAGTCGGTAGTGGTGGTGACGTCTAAGTTAGGCGGTGGTGGTGGTGACGTCTGAGTTAGGCGGTGGTGGTGGTGACGTCTGAGTTAGGCGGTGGTGGTGATGACGTCTAAGTTAGGCGGTAGTGGTGGTGACGTCTAAGTTAGGCGGTGGTGGTGGTGACGTCTAGGTTAGGTGGTGGTGGTGGTGACGTCTAAGTTAGGCGGTGGTGGTGGTGACGTCTAAGTTAGGCGGTGGTGGTGGTGACGTCTAAGTTAGGCGGTGGTGGTGGTTTTGACGTCTAAGTTAGGCGGTGGTGGTGGTGACGTCTAAGTTAGGCGGTGGTGGTGGTGACGTCTAAGTTAGTTGGTGACGTCTAAGTTAGGAGGTGGTGGTGACGTCTAAGTTAGGTGGTGGTGACGTCTAAGTTAGATGGTGGTGACGTCTAGGTTAGGTGGTGGTTGTGACGTCTAAGTTAGGCGGTGGTGGTGGTGACGTCTAAGTTAGGCGGTGGTGGTGGTGACGTCTAAGTTAGGCGGTGGTGGTGGTGACGTCTAAGTTAGGTGGTGGTGGTGGTGACGTCTAAGTTAGGTGGTGGTGGTGACGTCTAAGTTAGGTGGTGGTGGTGGTGACGTCTAAGTTAGGTGGTGGTGGTGGTGACGTCTAAGTTAGGTGGTGGTGACGTTTAAGTTAGGCGATGGTGGTGGTGACGTTTAAGTTAGGCGGTGGTGGTGGTGACGTTTAAGTTAGGCGGTGGTGGTGGTGACGTCTAAGTTAGGCGGTGGTGGTGGTGACGTCTAAGTTAGGCGGTGGTGGTGGTGACGTCTAAGCTAGGCGGTGGTGTTGGTGACGTCTAAGTTAGGCGGTGGTGGTGGTGACGTCTAAGTTAGGCGGTGGTGGTGGTGACGTCTAAGTTAGGCGGTGGTGGTGGTGACGTCTAAGTTAGGTGGTGGTGGTGGTGACGTCTAAGTTAGGCGGTGGCGGTGGTGACGTCTAAGTTAGGCGGTGGTGGTGGTGACGTCTAAGCTAGGCGGTGGTGATGGTGACGTCTAAGTTAGGCGGTGGTGGTGGTGACGTCTAAGTTAGGCGGTAGTGGTGGTGACGTCTAAGTTAGGCGGTGGTGGTGGTGACGTCTAAGTTAGGTGGTGGTGGTGGTGACGTCTAAGTTAGGCGGTGGCGGTGGTGACGTCTAAGTTAGGCGGTGGTGGTGGTGACGTCTAAGTTAGGTGGTGGTGGTGGTGACGTCTAAGTTTGAGCGGTGGTGGTGGTGGTGAAGTTTAAGTTAGGCGGTGGTGGTCGTACACAAAGAATAATTTCCCTCCAGTAATTTGTAACTGTCGGAGGTGATATTGGAAATCGTTCAACTCTGCAACTGCCTTACTGTTGCTGCTGCTTCTGTCTGTTGTTGCTTCTGTTGTTGCTGCTGCTTCTGTCTGTTGTTGCTTCTGTTGTTGCTGCTGCTTCTGTCTGTTGTTGCTTCTGTTGTTGCTGCTCTTCTGTCTGTTGTTCTTGCTTTTTTGTTGCTCTCTTGCATGTGATATATATATATATATATATATATATATATATATATATATATATATATATATATATATATATATATATATATATATATATATATATAATCAGTCACTAGCATCTGCCTGAAACCCTAATTTTAAAGGGTTGGAGGGGTAAGCCGGTGGAAGTCTTCGGTCATTGACCAAAAGCTCCAGCTGCGGGTCATCATATAACTAAGACCCGCGTCAGGGAACACTTGTCCTGTTTCCTGACAAACATTACCTAACCTAACCTACCTGTCTCTTACAGCGTCATTGATCAACACCTGTTTGTTACATCAGTCACTAACACCTGTCTTTCTGTTACACCATCAGTCAGTAACACCTGTCACATCAGTCACCAACACCTGTCTATCACAGCATCAGTCACCAACACCTGTCTGTCACAGCATCAGTCACCAACACCTGTCTGTCACAGCATCAGTCACCAACACCTGTCACAGCATCAGTCACCAACACCTGTCACAGCATCAGTCACCAACACCTGTCTGTCACAGCATCAGTCACCAACACCTGTCACAGCATCAGTCACCAACACCTGTCACAGCATCAGTCACCAACACCTGTCTGTCACAGCATCAGTCACCAACATCTGTCTGTCACAACATCAGTCACCAACACCTGTCACAACATCAGTCACCAACACCTGTCTGTCACAGCATCAGTCACCAACACCTGCTTGTCACAGCATCAGTCACCAACACCTGTCTGTCACAGCATCAGTCACCAACACCTGTCACAGCATCAGTCACCAACACCTGTCACAGCATCAGTCACCAACACCTGTCTGTCACAACATCAGTCACCAACACCTGTCTGTCACAGCATCAGTCACCAACACCTGTCACAGCATCAGTCACCAACACCTGTCACAGCATCAGTCACCAACACCTGTCTGTCACAGCATCAGTCACCAACACCTGTCACAGCATCAGTCACCAACACCTGTCACAGCATCAGTCACCAACACCTGTCAAGCATCAGTCACCAACACCTGTCACAGCATCAGTCACCAACACCTGTCTGTCACAGCATCAGTCACCAACACCTGTCACAGCATCAGTCACCAACACCTGTCACAGCATCAGTCACCAACACCTGTCACAGCATCAGTCACCAACACCTGTCACAGCATCAGTCACCAACACCTGTCACAGCATCAGTCACCAACACCTGTCACAGCATCAGTCACCAACACCTGTCACAGCATCAGTCACCAACACCTGTCTGTCACAGCATCAGTCACCAACATATGTCTGTCACAACATCAGTCACCAACACCTGTCACAACATCAGTCACCAACACCTGTCTGCCACAACATCAGTCACCAACACCTGTCTGTCACAACATCAGTCACCAACACCTGTCTGTCACAACATCAGTCACCAACACCTGTCTGTCACAACATCAGTCACCAACACCTGTCTGTCACAACATCAGTCACCAACACCAGTGTGTTACAGGATCTGTCACTGTGAAGGGGACCAGGAGTCACCGCTGATAGCTCCGTGTTACTGCTCCGGGTCTCTGCGTTACGTTCACCAGTCATGTCTGCAACAATGGATCAAGTCGTCAGACACCAGGTGTTGCGAACTTTGCAAGTTCAACTTCATCATGCACTCCAAGATCAAACCTTTCAACAAGGTAACTAAACCCACATTATTATTATTGCTATTATTATTATTGCTATTATTATTATTGCTATTATTATTATTGTTATTATTATTATTATTAGGTGTAAGACGGAGAGCAGGATAGCAGATGAACAAGGAGGCTTTAGGAAGGGTAGGGGGTGTGTAGACCAAGTGTTTGCAGTAAAACATATAGGTGAACAATATTTAGATAAGGGTAAAGAGGTGTTTGTGGCATTTATGGATTTGGAAAAGGCATATGATAGGGTGGATAGGGGGGCAATGTGGCAGATGTTGCAAATGTATGGAATAGGAGGTACGTTATTGAAAGCAGAGAAGAGTTTTTACGAGGATAGTGAGGCTCAGGTTAGTGTGTAGGCGAGAGGTAGATTATTTCCCAGTAAAAGTAGGCCTTAGACAAGGATGTGTGATGTCACCATTGTTGTTCAATATGTAATCTCCAAATACCTTTGTAACTTGTCATGATTGTGACCATCTGAGTTCATTACCTTTGTAACTTGCTCAGCTATCAAACTTTGAGGTCCAGTCCCTGGACCCATTATGTACCTCTGTAATCTTTTGACTACCGCCCACAGGATGGGTATGGGGTGCATAATAAAGATATCAAACTAACTAACTGTTCAATATATTTATAGATGGAGTTGTAAGAGAAGTGAATGCTCGGGTGTTGGCAAGAGGTGTGGGGTTAAAAGATAAAGAATCTACCACAAAGTGGGAGTTGTCACAGTTGCTCTTTGCTGATGACACTGTTCTTTTGGGGGATTCTGAAGAGAAGTTGCAGAGGTTGGGGGATGAGTTTGGTAGGGTATGTAAATAAGGAAATTAAAAGTGAATATAGGAAAGAGTAAGGTGATGAGGATAACAAAAAAATTAGATAACGGAAGACTGGATATCAGATTGGAGGGAGAGAGTATGGAGAAGGTGAATGTGTTCAGATATTTGGGAGTGAATGTGTCAGCAGATGGGTATATGAAGGATGAGGTGAATCATAGAATTAACGAGGGGAAAAAAGGTGAGTGGTGCACTGAGGAGCTTGTGGAGACAGAGAACTTTATCCATGAAAGCAAAGAGGGAAATGTATGAGAGTATAGTTATACCAACACTCTTGTATGGTTGTGAGACATGGGTGGTGAATGTTGCAACGAGGAGAAGGCTGGAGGCAGTGGAGATGCCATGTCTGAGGGCAATGTGTGGTGTGAATATAATGCAGAGAATCCTTAGTTTGGAGATTAGGAGGAGGTGTGGGATTACCAAAACTATTATCCAGAGAGCCGAGGAGGGGTTGTTGAGATGGTTTGGACATGTAGAGGATGGAACAAAATAGAATGACTTCGAGAGTGTATAAATCTGTAGTGGAGGGAAGGCGGGGTAGGAGTCGGTCTAGGAAAGGTTGGAGGGAGGGGGTAAAGGAGGTTTTGTGTGCGAGGGGCTTGGACTTCCAGCAAGCGTGCGTGAGCGTGTTAGATAGGAGCGAATGGAGACAAATGGTTTTTAGGACTTGACGTGCTGTTGGAGTGTAGGCAAGGTAACATTTATGAAGGGATTCAGGGAAACCGACAGGCCGGACTTGAGTCCTGGAGATGGGAAGTACAGTGCCGGCACTCTGAAGGAGGGGTGTTAATGTTGCAATTTTGTAGCTGTAGTGTAAGCACGCCTCTGGCAAGACAGTGATGGAGTGAATGATTAAATTTTTTCTTTGTCGGGCCACCCTGCCGTGGTGGGAAACGGCCGATGTTAATAATAAAAAAAATATTATTACTATTATTTTATTAATATTATTGTTATTGCTGTTTATTTCTATTATTATTGCTATTATTTTTATTATTGCTGTTATTACTATTACTATTATTATTATTATAGGGAACCTCTAAACCTGTAAGGGTCGTACAGCTCCTGGGCAGTGGAGGATAATCAGGTTCATTCTAAGGGGAAAAGAAGTAGGTTAGCTCCAGTACCTCACATCAAGAGCCCTCTGGAGGCATCAAGGCGCCCTCCTTGAAGGAATTATCATTATGTATGAGAAATGTGTCTTATGTCGCTGTTTCTAGACGGAGAATCGAGTCTTGACCTGAGGATCAATATCTTGGTCCCAATAGACCATAAGCAGCAAAAGTGATAAGTTTGTTTGATAGGCTTCAAGACTATCTGCTACACGACGTTCATTAAGACTGTTCTGTACACCACAAGTCAATACTCTAATATCTAAAATAGGAATTAAAGTGAACTCTTTGCCTATACACCGAGATACACACCTCGCGGTATATATACAGTGTATATACACTGAGATACACACCTCGCGGTATATATTCAGTGTATATACACTGAGATACACACCTCGCGGTATATATATACACAGTGTATATACACTGAGATACACACCTCGCGGTGTATATATATATATATATATATATATATATATATATATATATATATATATGTCGTGCCGATTAGGTAAAACTTGCGATTTTGGCTTAAATAGCAACGCTCACCTTGCCATATAAGACAAGTGAAAATTTGTGTATGCAATAATTTCGCCAAAATCATTCTGAACATAACGAAAAAAATATATTTCATTGTGTTTGTTTATTATTAAATTAATGTTAACGTATCTAAAATATATTTAGTTAGGTTAGGCTAAATTAAATTGCGCTTGTTGTAATAAGGTTAGGTAGGTTTTCAAAGTTTCTCTTGGTACAAAATTATAAATTCTTACATTAACATAAATGAAAAAATATATCTTTAAACGTATAAGAAAATTTTAGAAAGGACTTAATTTTAGATGAGTTCTTGCTAATTGACCAGTTTTACCTAATCGGCACGACATATATATATATATATATATATATATATATATATATATATATATATATATATAATTATATATATATATATATA
>WNWK01014002.1:0-53091 GCA_009830355.1 Cherax destructor
GGAATTGTCCCGAATCTGCACACAGAAATTCTTCCTACGAAAGTAAAAGACTGATCAGGCGGGCAAAATACCCCCAAATGAAAAGTAACGGGTGCCAATTTCCCGCCTCATGGTGAACGAAAACACATGACGCCTAACCCACATGAACACGCAATCCTACAATAATGACGCACCCAGCCAAGTTAGGTGTTTTCCGTCATCCGAGGACATACGGTGGTGTGGACGCCTCTGAGCAATTTCACTCTACTCCCTGTTTGGTGTACTAGAAAACGAGCAGTTTTTTATATTATTGTAACCACACGAGTGGTATTGATCATAACAACACTGCGACTAGCAAAGGATTCGAACCCATGCTGCTTTGGCCTCGCCTCATGGAGCGAAAATACATGACGCTCTAACCCACAGGACGACGCAATCCTACAAGAACCAAGCACCCAGCAAAACTAGGTGTGTTACCCTTGGTCCGAGGACATACGGTACTGTGGGTGCCTCTGAGCTAATTTCATTCTCCTCCCTGTTTGGTGTTCCTGGTCACAATAATATATATGTGTGTGTGTGTGTGTGTGTGTGTGTGTGTGTGTAGGAGGTTGGTAGATAGCAACCACCCAGGTAGGTACTACCATCCTGCCAGGTGACTGTGAAACAGAAACCTGAAACTGTTTTACATGATAGTGGGATTGCTGGTGTCTTTTTCTTTCCATAAACACGCTGGATAACAGGTATATCTAGCTACTTCTACTCACACGTAAGTCACACTACACAGGCATGCACATGCATATATATACATACACACAGGAAAAGAATGGTGGAGCACCTCGAGCTGAACAGGATAATAAACACCAGACAGCACGGATTCCGGGAGGGCAAATCCTGTGTAACAAACCTCCTAGAGTTCTATGATAAAGTAACAGAGGTAAGGCAAGAGAGAGAAGGGTGGGTTGATTGCATTTTCCTGGACTGCAGGAAGGCCTTCGACACAGTTCCTCACATGAGATTAGTAAAGAAGTTGGAAGAACAAGCATGTATAACAGGAAGGGCACTGGAATGGATCAGGGAATACCTCACAGGGAGGCAACAACGGGTCATGGTGCGTGATGAGGTATCACAGTGGGCGCCTGGACGAGCGGCGTACCGCAGGGTCAGTCCTAGGACCAGTGTTATTCTTGGTATATGTAAACGACATGACGGATGGGATAGACTTAGAAGTGTCTCTGTTCGCAGATGATGTGAAATTAATGAGGAGAATCACATCGGAAGAGGACCAAGCAGGACTTCAAACAGACCTGGACAAGCTTGACATCTGGTCTAGCAACTGGCTTCTCGAATTCAATCCCACCAAATGCAAAGTCATGAAGATCGGAGAAGGACAAAGAAGACCGCTGACAGAGTACAGGCTAGGTGGACAAGGGCTACAAACCTCGGCAAAGGAGAAAGACCTTTGGGGTGAGTATAACGCCAAGTACGTCTCCGGAGGCACACATCAACCAGATAACTGCGGCAGCATATGGGCGACTGGCAAACCTAAGATTAGCGTTCCGTTACCAAACAAGGAATCGTTCAAGACACTGTACACCGTGTACGTCAGTCTGGAACCCACACCTGGTCAAGCACGTAAAGAAACTAGAGAAAGTGCAAAGGTTTGCGACAAGGCTAGTTCCACAACTCAGGGGTCTGTCCTATGAAGAAAGGTTGAGGGAAATAAGACTAACAACACTGGAGGAAAGAAGGGTCAGAGGAGACATGATAACGACATACAAAATACTGCGGGAATCGACAAGGTAGACAGGGACAGGATGTTCCAGAGAGGGAACACAGAAACAAGGGGACACAACTGGAAGCTGAAGACTCAGATGAGTCAAAGGGATGTTAGGAAGCATTTCTTCAGCCACAGAGTAGTCAGGAAGTGGAATAGTCTAGAGAAAGATATAGTGGAGGCAGGAACCATACATAGTTTTAAGACGAGGTATGATAGAGCTCATGGAGCAGGAGAGCAGAGACCCAGTAGCGGACAGCGAAGAGCGGGCCAGGACCTGAGTCTCGACCCTGCAACCACAATTAGGTGAGTACAATTAGGTGAGTACACATCTAGGTTTTCTTCTTTTCTTAATAGTCCTTGTTCTTCTTTATTTCCTCTATTGTCCATGGGGAAGTTGGAAAATAATCTTTCCTCCGTAAGCATGTGTCGTATAAGGCGACTAAAATGCCGGGAGCAATGGGTAGTTATGGAAGGAGAAGAGGAAATATAAATGTGTAAATTCAAGGATTATGTGGATTAAAATAAGGGTCGAATGCGAGAAGTGGGTCATAATAAGCGTGTATGCACCTGGAGAAGAGAGGAGTGTAGAGGAGAGAGAGAGATTTTGGGAGATGTTAAGCAAATGTATAGGAACTTTTGAACCAAGTGAGAGAGTAATTGTGGTAGGGGACCTAAATGCTAAAGTGGGAGAAACATGCAGAGAGGGTGTAGTAGGTAAGTTTGGGGTGCCAGGTGTAAATGATAATGGGAGCCCTTTGATTGAACTTTGTATAGAAAGGGGTTTAGTTATAGATAATACATATTTTAAGAAAATGAGGATAAATAAGTATACAAGATATGATGTAAGGCGTAATGACAGTATGTTAAGTAAAAGGACACAAATGCAACTAACTATTATGACAGTAGTTTGTTGGACTACGTATTGGTACATAAAAGACTGTTGAGTAGACTTCAGGATGTACATGTTTATAGAGGGGCCACAGATACATCAGATCACTTTTTAGTTGTAGCTAAAGTAGGAGTAAAAGGTAGATGGGATACAAGGAAAATAGAAGCAGTAAGTAAGAGAAAAGTGAAGGTTTATAAACTAAAAGAGGAGGCAGTTAGGTAAGATATAAATAACTATTGGAAGACAGATGGGCTAGTGAGAGTGTAGGCAATGGGGTCGAAGATGTATGGGGTAGGTTAAAGAATGTAGTGTTAGAGTGTTCAGCAGAAGTTTGTGGTTACAGGAAAGTGGGTGCGGGAGGGAAGAAGAGCGATTGGTGGAATGATGATTTATAGAGAGTAGTAAGGAGAAAAGTAGAAGTGATGCAAGGAGGGAAGGGTATATGTAGAGAAAAGAGAGGTTAAGAGAGTGATGAAGCAATGTAAAAGAGACAAATGAGAGAGTGGGTGAGATGTTATGAACAAATTTTGTTGAAAATAAGAAAAAGTTTTGGAGTGAGATTAAAAAGTTGAGGAAGCCAGGGCAAATGGATCTGACAGTTAAAATAGAGAGGAGAGTTATTAAATGGAGAGTTAGAGGTATCGGGAAGATGGAGGGAATATTTTGAGGAGTTGTTAAATGTTGATGAAGACAGGGAAGCTGTGATTTCGTGTATAGGGCAAGGAGGAATAACATCTTGTAAGAGGTGGAAGAGCCAGTTGTGAGTGTGGGGGAAGTTTGTGAGGCAGTGGGTAGAATGAAAGGGGGTAAGGCAGCTGGGATTGATGGGATAAAGATAGAAATGTTAAAAGCAGGTGGGGATATAGTTTTGGAGTGGTTGGTGCTATTATTTAATAAATGTATGGAAGAGGGTAAGGTACCTAGGAACTGGCAGAGAGTTATTTTCTTGCAAAAGGAAGGGGAAAAAAGGTGCAAAAATTTTGGAATAAGTCTGTTGAGGTACTGGAAAGTGTATGGTAGAGATATTAAAGAATTAAGAGAAGACGGAGCATGGTATAGCAGATGTAGAAATGGTCAGAGAACCGGACAGTTATATATAGAGTGATATAACATTTTATTGGAGGAATGCCCCACAGTGTGCTATAGTCAATACAAAATGGGTAAAGGATTTGAGGTTCAGTCCTATCGATTAAAGCCATACTTAGAGAAGTGAGACAGTAGCAGAGGTGGTAGATGAACAGGTGATAGAGGAACGCAAGGTCAATCCACTATTGCAACCTTGGAAGAATACTTTAATGTGGATGGTACCACTGTGACCCAAGCCCTGCTTCATCTCACCTGATTACAGCATATGCCACCTACGGCCTTTTGTACACTTCAACAAGATTGATGGACTGAACACATCGACTCCGGCCGAGGGACTGATAACCTCAAACTCCTCCTCCTTACACCTTTCTATTTTGTATGGACTGTGAAGCTTACTGTGTGGCGAAACGTTCCCTCAATAAAGAACCCAAGGTTGCATATGTGTCTAATTTATAGGATAGCAGATGAACAAGGGGCTTTAGGAAAGGTAGGGGGGGTGTAGACCAAGTATTTACAGTGAAACATATAGGTGAACAGTATTTAGATAAGGGTAGAGATGTTTTTGTGGCATTTATGGATTTGGAAAAGGCGTATGATAGGGTGGATAGTGGGGCAATGTGGCAGATGTTGCAGGTGTATGGAATAGGAGGTAGGTTATTGAAAGCAGTGAAGAGCTTTTATGAGGATAGTGAGGCTCAGGTTAGAGTGTGTACGAAAGAGGGAGATTATTTCCCAGTAAAAGTAGGCCTTAGACAAGGATGAGTGATGTCACCGTGGTTGTTCAATATATTTATAGATGGGGTTGTAAGGGAAGTGAATGCAAGGGTCTTGGCAAGAGGTGTGGGGTTAAAAGATAAATAATCAAATACAAAGTGGGAGTTGTCACAGTTGCTTTTTGCTGATGACACTGTGCTTTTGGGAGATTCTGAAGAGAAGTTGCAGAGGTTGGTGGATGAATTTGGTAGGGTATGTAAAAGAAGAAAATTGAAAGTGAATATAGGAAAGAGTAAGGTGAAGAGGATAACAAAAATATTAGGTGACAAAAGATTGGATATTAGATTGGAGGGAGAGAGTATGGAGGAGGTGAATGTATTCAAATACTTGGGAGTGGACATGTCAGCAGATGGGTCTATGAAGGATGAGGTGAATCATAGAATTGATGATAGGAAAAGGGTGAGTGGTGCACTTCGGAGTCTGTGGAGACAAAGAACTTTGTCCATGGAAGTAAAGAAGGGAATGTATGAGAGTATAGTTATAACAACACTCTTATATGGGTGTGAAGCATGGGTGGTGAATGTTGCAACGAGGAGAAGGCTGGAGGCAGTGGAGATGTCATGTCTGAGGTCAATGTGTGGTGTGAATATAATGCAGAGAATTCGGAGTTTGGAAATTAGGAGGAGGTGCGGGATTACCAAAACTATTATCCAGAGAGCTGAGGAGGGGTTGTTGAGGTGGTTTGGACATGTAGAGAGAATGGAACAAAACAGAATGACTTCGAGAGTGTATAAATCTGTAGTGGAGGGAAGGCGGGGTAGGGGTCGGCCTAAGAAAGGTTGGAGGGAGGGGGTAAAGAAGGTTTGTGTGCGAGGGGCTTGGACTTCCAGCAAGCATGTGAGCGTATTTGATTGGAGTGAATGGAGACAAATGGTTTTTAATACTTGATGTGCTGTTGGAGTGTGAGTTAAATAACATTTATGAAGGGATTCAGGGAAACCGGCAGGCAGGACTTGAGTACTGGAGATGGGAAGTACAGTGTCTGCACTCTGAAGGAGGGGTGTTAATGTTGCAGTTTTATAACTGTAGTGTAAAGCACCCTTCTGGCAAGATAGTGATGGAGTGAATGATGATGAAAGTTTTTTTTTCGGACCACTCTACCTTGGTGGGAATCGGCCGATGTGTTAATAAAAATAAAATTATATATATATATATATATATATATATATATATATATATATATATATATATATATATATATATATATATATATATATATATATATATATATATATATATATATATATATATATATATATATTATATGTCGTGCCGATTAGGTAAAACTGGTCAATTAGCAAGAACTCATCTAAAATTAAGTCCTTTCTAAAATTTTCTCTTATACGTTTAAAGATATATTTTTTCATTTATGTTAATGTAAGAATTTATAATTTTGTATCAAGAGAAACTTTGAAAACCTACCTAACCTTATTACAACAAACACAATTTAATTTAGCCTAACCCAACTAAATATATTTTAGATACGTTAACATTAATTTAATAATAAACAAACACAATGAAATATATTTTTTTCGTTAGGTTCAGAATGATTTTGGTGAAATTATTGCATACACAAATTTTCACTTGTCTTATATAGCAAGGTGAGCGTTGCTATTTAAGCCAAAATCGCAAGTTTTACCTAATCGGCACGACATATATATGTATATAGTATATATATTAAGTCCTTTCTAAAAATTTCTCTTATACGTTTAATTATATAATTTTTTCATTTATGCTAATGTAAAAATTAATAATTTTGTTCAAAAAGAACCTTAGAAAACTTATCTAACATTATTATAACAAGCGTAATTTGATTTAGAATAATGCAACTAAATATATATCAGATAAGTTTACAATAATTTAATAATAAACAAAAACAATGAAACAATATATTTTTTTCGTTAGGTTCAGAATGATTCTTGCGAAATTATTGCATATACAAATTTTCGCTTGTCTTATTCGGCAAAAAGAGCGTTGCTATTTAAGGTACCCTGGGCACCACCTGGGTATCTTCTTCCCCAGCACTTTGAGCACCACCTAGTAATCATCATCCCCACCACCCTGGACACCACCTGGGTATCTTCCCACACCACCCTGGACACCACCTGGCTTTCTTCCCACACTACCCTGGACACCACCTGGGTATCTTCCCCACCACCCTGCGCACCAAATGGGTATTTTCCCCACCTCCCTGGGCATCACCTGGGTACCTTTTTCCTCACAACCTTGAGCACCGCCCACCTGGGTATCATCCCCCACCAACCTGCTCACCACCTGGGTATCTTCCCCCACCACCATAGTGCACCACCTGGGTATTTCCCCCACAACGCTGCGCACCACCTGGGTATTTTCCTCCCCACCACCCTGCGCACCACCTGGGTATATTCCCCCCCCCACCTTGGGTACCATCTGGGTATCTTCTTCCTCACCACCATGGGCACCACTGGGGTACTTTCTTCCCCCAACTGTACACAGTAAGCCTACATTCCTAGTTTCCAAAGTTCCTGCCAGAGGTCAGGCCTTGAGGTTGGCTTACCCAGACCTGCCTCACTCTCACTGACACACCTGGCAGCTTGCAGACAATAAGTGTTCTCTCCCTGGCAGCGTGGGCATGGGCCTTCGCTCTCTGGGCCGCCATAATACACTGCCTGTGTACAAGAACCAATAAAGTAACATGCCTCTGAAGCCTTATCATTCACTGCTACCAGAGATATACACACTCAAAATATGCCGTTAATATTGGTGCCACCGATGTTCGCAGCATGTGTTTACCCGGAGAGACGAAGGAAGAAGATAAAGATGTTGTCTAATTCATCTCATTCGTTTCTCTATGAGTTATCCTGCTGTCGTGTCTGCAAGTCTCAGCATCCAGACACAGGTACAAGCAGGATCCAGACACAGGTACAAGCAGGATCCAGACACAGGTACAAGCAGGATCCAGACACAGGTACAAGCAGGATCCAGACCGAGTATCTTCGAGGTCACTCGAAGCCATGTGGATCACGAAGTCATGTGTGGATAAAGCCACGTGGATCTACAAGCCACTTGGAACTACTAGCCATGTGGAGCGAGCCACATGGTTAGATGTTCAAAGCCACGTGTTTGCTGCCTGACGCTATCTTGTGACGTCACCCCCTGACATCAACATGCTGCCTAACGTCACCTCGTGACGTCACCCACGACGTCTGCCTGACGTCACTCCAGAACGTCACCCAGGACGTCTACCCGACGTCACCACATAATATCACATCGACAGTGTTATAGATTCATAGTGAGCAATTTGTACACAGTATTGTCCAGAATGACTGAGAGAAGATGTCGTGTTAATTCCTCTCAGTGTTCCTGTACTAGTGTTCTCACATGTTCCTGAATGCGTTACTGTCGATTTTTGCATAGAAAAGCATAATTTGCTAGTGCAAGCCATGTGTTGTAGTTACCGCATTTACAGTGCGTGTGTGCAATTTTATGTGTGTCCCAAATGTTAAGTGGTCTGAGCCCAGATGTGTGTGTAGACCACAGTGTGGTTTGAGCCCAGACCGTTTGACAACTGACTTTAGTCAGATTACGAGCGTCTGAGCCCCCATGTACAGGAAGGTTTTAAGCTTGTTGCTACGACTCCCCATTGAGACTTGTATCACTCCACTTCCTGACCATCAGAGTACAGTTACGAGTAGAACCAGTCAGGAGATGCTCAGTCTAACCTCTGATCTGACTCCCACTCTGATCTAGAGGATGACATCGTCAAACCACAGTAGCCCTGTCAGCAGGCGACTGACTCATGTCACGGCTTCAGTGAACAGCCTGCACAAAGTATGTCACTTTGACTGCTATCTTGCTCACACCAGTTACAGTGTAAGCTGCTACGACTCCCAGATGAGGCGCCTGAGTCATCTCTGCTACGACTCACTTTCGCCGGCACCACTAAGCTGTGGTGCGTTTCCGGCAGTGACTGCCCAGCGACAGTACCAGTCGAGAAATGTCCTCCTGAGTCGCTTGCAAGAAGAAGTCCTGCCCAGTTTTCGAGTACTGATGACGCCTCACTCAAGGGCACCAGCAGGTTGTGCCCTAGGTTGATTGAACACTGCAGCGACTACTCCACGATGACTGCTTCACTGTTCCAGTCGAGACTGTGCCCTGTTAAGTCATAGCTCAGCTACAACGATGTCTTCTGTGTTGCAGTATCTGTCCAGATGCAGGAAGGTATGCAGTGACGCCCACCGAGGCTCACTGCCTTGGACCACGATGTTAGGTTTCATTCATGTCACTTGACACGGTCGAGGATGACCGTGGGTAACGTGGCCGAGCAATGTAGCTGGGTATGCCTACCCCATTGCTGTTCTCCTTGCCTGCCGCTGGGGAGCTGTGCCCATAGACTTGTGCTGTCCCTAGTGGTGTGAGGCATACTCACAGCTCACCCTGCAGCACCCTGCTTTGCTCTCACTCACGCACTTGACAGCCTAGAGACAACAAGCCTGGTCCACTCACTCTCTCACAGGCATGGCCCTCTGGGCCTGGACCGACATAACACACTGCCTGTGTATTAGAACAAATAAAGCAATATGACTCCGAAGCCATATCATTCACCACTACCAGGGATTTACACACAATAAATAACCGTTAATACACCAGCCTGGGCACCACCTGGGTGTCTTCTTCCCCCACTACCCTGGGCACCACATGGGTATCTTCTTTCCCACCACCCTGGGCACCACCTGGTTATCTCCTTCCCCACCAACCAGGGCAGCACCTGGGTATCTTCTTCCCCACCAGCCTGGACACCACAGGGGTATCTTATTCAATCACCACCCTGGGCATCATTTGGGTATCTTCTTCCTCCACCACCACCCTTGGCATCACCTTGTTATCTTCCGAACACCCTGGGCACCACCTGGGTATCTTCCTTCCCCACCATCCTGGGCACCACCTTTGTGTCTTCTTCCCCACCACCCTGGGCACCACCTGGGTATCGTCTTTCCCCACTACCCTGGGTGTGGCATGCAAAGAGTATGTTACAATTTATTCAGCATATGTCACACTCCCATATTGGCTGCCTCCCAACCAGTGAACCGGGTGCCAAGGGCTTAACGATCCATTGGGTAACCATCGTTAAATCAGTACCTTGGTTCATTGACCAATAACAGGCAAGCCCGCCTAGCTGCTGGTTAAGGACGGTGCACACTCTCGGGCTTCTTCTTTGCCATCTGTCACCGTAGTGTACACTTACTATTCTATCCGTACATATTGTACATATTGTACATACCTGTATATATATTATCTGGTGAAGGCAAATATTCATTATAGTGTACTGTTGAATTTTGTCTGTTCCACATTCACATTACGACCAGGTCTCACAGGCGTTTCTTTACCAGCTGGAGCTGGATCTGGTCTTGGTATTGCCTGTCCGTTTTGATAATGTCTGTATCCTGCAAGTCGTACTGTGCTATTGCTGCTTTTTGCGTGTATTGCAAACAGTGTTTTTTTAGTGGGTTTACCAACAACACGAGTGAGGAGGCTGGATTCTGAGTGTATTCTCCTAAATCTGCCCAAACAGCGTTGCTGGCGAATTGTTCGTTCCACTGGCAAAGAATAAATGAACCCTTACTGCTGCGCAGCTTTGTTACGTTATTCATACTAAATTAAAGGTTGAAGCAACTATGGCGCACCAGACTGAGGTATCTCCCGCTACAGGAGCTATTAATCGCCAATTTCCGCTTTAGTTCCTTAGTAATGTGGGAGAGCTAACACCAGAGCAATCAGACCAGCAGTCTGGTGAAGCAGGTGGTGCAGAGTTTGTCTCAGGGCGAGTGAGCTTCGTTGGCGCTTGAGTTAGCTAGACTCAATCTTGAAACAACCAGAGAGCAGCGAGCATTTGCTAGAGAGGAATTCGATCAAGAGAAGGAGAGGAGGCAATTTAAGCAGACTGTTAGTGACAACTTTGGCGTGCAAAAAGCAGTGCCATTGGTACTTCGCTTTGTTGAATCTAAGCCTGAACGATTTTTCCAACCATCTGAAAACCAGGTTCGAGCACTGAGGTGGCCTGGGAAACATTGGGCACCGCTGGTGCATACAGCGTTGTACGACAAAGCGCAAAACTTCACAACTTTCATGGACGATGAGGATTTTTCTGATTATCTGGTTGTTAAAACCACGGTTGTTGAGGCATAGCAGTGTATTCCAGCCAAGTACAGGAGGGCATTCAGATGTGCAAGAGTCAGCTGGGTCAGTCTCATGTAGACTTTGTAAGGCAGCAGTTGAGAAACTTCACCAAATGGTACAAGGCGAGTGATGTCACCTGGGTATCTTCTTCCCCCCCACCCTGGGCACCACCTGGGTATCTTCTTCCCCCACCACTCTGTGCACCACCTGGGTATCTTCTTCCCTCACCACCCTGGGCACCACCTGGGAAACTTCTTCCCCCACCACCCTGGGCACCACCTGGGTATCCTCTTCCCCCACCACTCTGGGCACCACCTGGGTATCTTTCCCACCACCCTGGGCACCATCTGGGTATCTTCTTTCCCCACACCCTGGCCACCACCTGGATATCTTCTTCCCCCACCACCCTGGGCACCACCTGGGAAACTTCTTCCTCCACCACTCTGGGCACCACCTGGGTATCTTCTTCCCACACCACCCTGGGCACCACCTGGGTATTTTCTTCCCCACCATCGTGGACATCACCTGTGTCTCATCCTTCACTCGTGCTAGCACCTATGTCTCATCCTTCACTCGTGCTAGCACCTTGGTCTCCTTCACTCGTGCTAGCACTTATGTCTCATCTTTCACTCGTGCTAGCACCTGGGTCTTCTTCACTCGTGCTAGCACCTGGGTATCTTTCACTCGTGCTAGCACCTGGGTCTTTTTCACTCGTGCTAGCACCTGGGTCTCCTTCACTCGTGCTAGCACCTGGGTATCTTTCACTCGTGCTAGCACCTGGGTCTCCTTCACTCGTGCTAGCACCTGGGTCTCTTTCACTCGTGCTAGCACCCATGTCTCACCTTTCACTCGTGGTAGCACCTGGGTCTTCTTCACTCGTGCTAGCACCTGGGTCTCCTTCACTCATGCTAGCACTTATGTCTCATCTTTCACTCGTGCTAGCACCTGGGTCTCCTTCACTCGTGCTAGCACCTGGGTCTCCTTCACTCGTGCTAGCACCTGGGTCTCCTTCACTCGTGGTAGCACCTGGGTCTCCTTCACTCGTGCTAGCACCCATGTCTCACCTTTCACTCGTGGTAGCACCTGGGTCTCCTTCACTCGTGCTAGCACTTATGTCTCATCTTTCACTCGTGCTAGCACCTGGGTCTCCTTCACTCGTGCTAGCACCTGGGTCTCCTTCACTCGTGCGAGCACCTGGGTCTCCTTCACTCGTGCTAGCACCTGGGTCTCTTTCACTCGTGCTAGCACCCATGTCTCACCTTTCACTCGTGCTAGCACCCATGTCTCGCCTTTCATTCGTGCAGCACCTGGGTCTCCTTCACTCGTGCTAGCACCTGGGTCTCTTCACTCGTGCAGCACCTGTCTCCTTCACTCGTGCTAGCACATGGGTCTCCTTCACTCGTGCTAGCACCTGGTCTCCTTCACTCGTGCTAGCACCATGGGTCTCCCTTCACTCGTGCAGCACCTATGTCTCACCTTCACTCGTGCTAGCCCCATGTCCCTTTCACTCGTGCTAGCACCCATGTCTCACCTTTCACTCGTGCTAGCACCCATGTCTCACCTTTCACTCGTGCTAGCACCCATGTCTCACCTTTCACTCGTGCTAGCACCCATGTCTCACCTTTCACTCGTGCTAGCACCCATGTCTCACCTTTCACTCGTGCTAGCACCCATGTCTCACCTTTCACTCGTGCTAGCACCTGAGTCTCCTTCACTCGTGCTAGCACCTGGGTCTCCTCGTCTCACTGTGTTGCAGATCTCAGACTGACGACATAATCAGGGCAGTACAAATATTGATGACAATTATCTCCCTCGTGAGTGAGCGATGTTTCTCATTACAAATTAATTAGACAAACATTCGTAGCGCCTGAGGGGTAAAAACCGGGAATAAATTTCTGAGTTCTTTCATTTTCGTATTTTTAATTTTTAATTTCATCGTTATTTTTTTTCTGATTTTCAAGGGTCTTATAGTGGATGACTATGGTCATGAATGTAGTTAATATCAACATGAATGTTAATACATTTATTTAGGAGACATGCAGCCCAGCAGGGCTTTTATCAAGGCATTATAGAGAGAACACTACATGCACCTTGGATCAGTCAGGTGCTACTTACACCTTGGGAGGAGGTCAGGTGATGGTAATGTTTTGATCAGGTAGACTGTGTCTGGATAGTTCTTTTGAGATTATGAAGTTGCATGTGCCTCTTGGTGGTAGTGATGAGTGAGGATTCTGAAGGTCGTCACTGTGCTAGGTTTGGTTCCCTTAAGAGGCACGTAAGTCTTTTAATAACATGTTCTTTTTTTCTCTATAATCGACCTTGTCCATAATTACTATCGCATTTGCAATGTCTGTTTCGTAAGGTGAAGTCCAGGATCTTTCCTTAATTCATGGTATAACTTAACAAATTTTTGAGGACAATTGTGTTGTAGAGGTGTTATTGTCTGCTACTGCAGTCACCAGAAAGAATGAGAGTAGCTTACTGGATAAGTTCTCTCTTCAGGAAAGAGAATACAACAGTCAATGAAACATTTCAACTACACTCCTCGTGTTGACAGAAGGGAGACATAGGTGTTGACTCAGATATCCTCACCAGGGTAAAAGAAAGCTGCCTCATCTGTCTCGCACTTCCTCTCAAGTAACTGAGAGAAGAAAACATTATTTTCTGGTTATAGATATTCATTATATGAACTAAGATTTGGAATGAAAAATATTATTAATGAAATTATATTTCCCAATTGTACAACAAAGGCCAATTATATTAACAGTTAGAATTTTATTTTCCTCTATCTGATGTTTATAAAAACCAGAATTACGTTTTAAAAAATAAAAGAAGTGAAGAAAATTGTGTTTTCAGTGGTTATGTTAATCATAAAAAAACACTGTCATCTATGTGATAAGTAAAGAAATTAATGTTTTTTCCCCCCATTTCCATATTTCAGTTTTTGGACTTAAATTACAGTGAAATTCATCAAAATTATCCAAAACACTTTGTAACTGTGTTCCACAATTTACACTATATATATTCTGCATCTTTTATATTCTTCATTAAACTAGTAAACTCAGATAAATTTGTATTATTTATCCAAGAGTAATATTCACTCTGTGACAATATTATGAATTAAATGAGCTAATGCATCTCACAAATCAACTTATTCTATGTGTGTGTGTGTGAGTGTGTGTGTGTGTGTGTGTGTGTGTGTGTGTGTGTGTGTGTGTGTGTGTGTAAGTGTCGTCTCTTTGCTGGTCGCTAAATGGACGCCACATGACTTTGAAAAGGCGATAAATGACATGCCCATGCACTCTGCTCCAGGCCCTGACTCATGGAACTCAGTGTTCATCAAGAACTACAAGAAGCCCCTATCACATGCTTTTAACATCCTATGGAGAGGGAGCATGGACACTGGGGTCGTCCCGCAGTTACTAAAAACAACAGACATAGCCCCACTCCACAAAGGCGGCAGTAAAGCAATAGCAAAGAACTATAGACTGATAGCGCTAACGTCCCATACCATAAAAATCTTTGAAAGGGTTCTAAGAAGCAAGATCAACACCCATTTAGATACCCATCAATTACACAACCCAGGGCAGCATGGGCTTAGAGCAGGTCACTCCTGTCTGTCCCAGCTTTAAATGGGCTACAGAAAACAATATGAAATTCAATGATTAGAAATTTCAATTACTCTGATATGGAAAACATGAGTAAATTAAAACTACATGGGAGTATTAAACAAATTCCAAAAACACAATAGATTGAGAAACTAATGTAAAAGACCTGGGAGTGATCATGTCGGAAGATCTCACCTTCAAAAACCATAACATTGTATTAATCACATCTGTTAGAAAAATGACGGGATGGATAATGAGAACCTTCAAAACTAGGGATGCCAAGCCCATGATGACATTCTTCAGGTCGCTTGTTCTATCCAGGCTGGAATATTGCTGCACACTAACTGCACCTTTCAAGGCAGGTGAAATTGCTGACCTAGAAAATGTGCAGAGAACCTTCACGGCACACATAACTGCAATAAACCACCTCAATTACTGGGAACGCTTGAAGTTCCTAAACCTGTACTCTCTAGAACGCAGGCAGGAGAGATACTTGATCATATACACTTGGAAAATCCTCGAGGGATTAGTACCAAACTTGCACATGAAAATCACTCCCTATGAAAGCAAAAGACTCGGCAGACGATGCAACATCCCCCCAATGAAAAGCAGGGGTGCCACTAGCACGATAAGAGACAACACAATCAGTGTCAGGGGCTCAAGACTGTTCAACTGCCTACCAGCATACATAAGGGGTATTACAGGCACTGGACAGGCACCTAAAGTCGGTACCTGATCAGCCAGGCTGTGGTTCGTACGTCAGTTTGCGTGCGGCTAGCAGAAACAGCCTGGTTGATCAGGCCCTGATCCACCATGAGGCCTGGTCAACGCCGAGGGGGCATTGACCCCCGCAACCCTCTCCAGGTATACTCCAGGTATTCTTCATCACTCTCCAGATTGTTCCACTTCCTAACAATTCAAATGCTGAAGAAACAATTCCTAACATCGCTGTGACTCATCTGAGTTTTAAACTTCAAGTTGTGACCCCTTGTTGCTGTGACCCCTTGTTGCTGTGACCCCTTGTTGCTGTGTCCCATCTCTGAAACATTCTGTCCTTGTCCACCTTGTCGATTCTTCTCTGTATTTTACACGTCGCTATCATGTCCGCCCTGTCCCTCCTTTCCCCCAGTGCTGTCAGGTTGAGTTCAATTAACCTCTCCTCGTGGGACATACCCCTTTGCTCCGGGAGTACTCATGTTGCAAACCTTTGTACCTTCTTCAATTTCTTGACATGCTTGACCAGGTGTGGGTTCCATACTTGTGTAGCATACCCCAATATGAGCCTGACGTACACAGTGTACAGTGTCTTGAATGACTCCCTTACTTAGTTGTTGAAACTCTATTCTTAGATTTGCTAGGCGCCCATATATTGCAACAGTTATTTGGTTGATGTGCGCCTCAGGGGACGTGTTTGGTGTGATACTCACCACAAGATCTTTTTTCTTGAGTGAGGTTTGCAGTCTTTGACCCCCACAAGCATGTACTACATCTGCGGTCTTTTTTGTGTTTCCTCACGCTTTATGACGTTACACTTGGTGGGGTTAAACTCCAAGAGCCAGTTGTTGGACCAGGCTTGCAGCCAGTCCAGATCTTTTTGTAGTCTTATCTGATCCTCGTCTGCTTGAATTCTCCGCATTAGATTCACGTCCAGTGCAAACAGGAACACCTCTGTATCTATCCTTTCCGTTATGTTATTCACATATACCGGAAACGGCACCCGCCCTTGGACTGACCCTTGTGGAACCCCGCTCGTCACAGGCGCCCACTCTGACACCTCGCCACGTACCATAACTCGTTGTTTCCTTCCTATCAGTTATTCCCTGAACCATTGCAGTGATTTTCCTGATGTACCTGCATGCTGCTCTAGCTTTTGTACCTGTCTATTGTGCATATCAGTCTATTGTTACAGTTGTATAACTGTAGTGTGAGCACGCCTCTGGGAAGACAGTGATTGAGTGAATGATGATTAAAGTTTTTCTTCTTCGGGCCACCCTGGCTTGGTGGAAAACGGCCGATGAGTTAATAAAAAAATAATATAAGTTATGGTTTCCAGCACACGCTTAGTCAGACCTTCATGATGATATTGATAAATTAGCTAAATAAAGAAATATGAAGAAAAAGTATAATATAACTGTGGTATGTCTCTGACAATAATTAAAAAAAAATATTAAGAGAACTTTTTAAAAACTGATTATGGATTAAACTCAAAATCCAGAGTTTATTCCAGTAGCATTCAGATTCAGATTTTACAAATTTCTTTTAATAATATTTATAATTGTCAAAGGCATACCAAAGTCACGGGTATCCCGTTGCTCTATTGTTAGCGCACTCAGCTCCCAGGCTTAGGACCGGGGATCTATCCCTGGCACGGGTGGAAATATTAGGACGTGTTTCCTTAAAAAAACCTATCAGTAAAATAGGTACCTGGGTGTTAGTCGACTGGTGTAGGTCACATCCTGGGATAAAATTGACCGTTCCTGCCTATCTAATTTATTAACCTTCTTCAGTAAAGCTTTTGAGGCTGTTGATCACGATAAAGAATTCGATATTGTTTATTTAGACTTTAGTAAGGCTTTTGATAGAGTACCGCACCAGAGACTGTTAAAGAAAGTGGCAGCTCATGGCATTGGGGGAAAAGTGCTGTCATGGATCGAGTCATGGCTCACCAATAGGAAGCAGAGAGTGTGCATAAATGGGGTTAAATCCGAATGGGGACTTGTAACAAGTGGTGTTCCACAGGGATCAGTCTTAGGCCCACTGTTATTTATAATATATATCAATGACCTTGATGAGGAATTACTAGTGATATGAGCAAATTCGCCGACGACACGAAGATAGGTAGGATAATTGATTCAAACATAGATGTCATAGAACTTCAGGAAGATTTAGACAAACTTAATTCGTGGTCAGAAAAGTGGCAGATGCAGTTCAATGTAGATAAATGCAAGGTTCTGAAGCTCGGGAGTGTCCATAACCTAAGCACTTATAAGTTAAATAACGTAGAACTTAGCCATACAGATTGCGAGAAGGACTTGGGGGTGATGGTAAGCAGCAACCTTAAACCAAGACAGCAATGCCTAAGCGTACGTAATAAGGCAAATAGATTACTGGGATTTATATCAAGAAGTGTTAGCAACAGAAGTCCAGAGGTTATATTACACCTTTATACATCATTAGTAAGGCCTCACCTAGATTACGCAGCTCAGTTCTGGTCTCCATATTACAGAATGGACATAAATTCGTTAAAAAACATTCAGCGTAGAATGACTAAATTAATACATACCATTAGAAATCTTCCTTACGAAGAAAGATTGAAGACCCTTAAATTACATTCACTTGTAAGACGTAGAATGAGGGGAGATATGATCGAGGTATGGAAAAATAAACACATAAGCAGTATAATGTGATCCTTTATTGACAACGTTTCGCCCACGCAGTGGGCTTTATTGAGTCAAATACAGATCTACCTGGAAAATGAGTAACATGAATATATATAGGATATAGTCAGGTGGAGAAAGCTGGGTCAGGTGGAGAAAGCTGGGTCAGGTGGAGAAAGCTGGGTCAGGTGGAGAAAGCTGCATGTGACAGTACACATGCAGCTTTCAGATCTGCCTGCGTACACCAGTACGCAGGCAGATCTGACGACTCAAGAAATGCCTGTGTTCAACACCGAAATTTACACAACCATTTAATCAACTACAGAAACGCAAGACTCATCGCCAGAGAAGACAACACGCAATACCGAAGAATCCTAGAATCATCACTCATCTGTATATCCAACAACTTCAACCAGAACAACGGCTTCTACAACATAGCTGAACCTATTGCCAAGAAACTTCTTCAACGCTATCCCACCTAGAACTCAAGAATGGTACACTGCAGGTCCTTTAAGTCACACAATGTTTTTAACTATCACACTACTTTTAAGACTCACATGCAGCTTTCTCCACCTGACCCAGCATTCTCCACCTGACTGTACCCTATATATATCTCCATGTTGCTCATTTTCCAGGTAGATCTGTCTGTGACTCGATAAAGCCCACTGCGTGGGCGAAACGTTGTCAATAAAGGATCACATTATACTGCTTATGTGTTTATTTTTCCATTGTGTCGGTATTTTATACCATTTATTTCCATGATCGAGGTATACAAGTGGAAAATGGGTATTAACAAAGGGGATATAAATAAGGTCTTGAGAACCCGCAATAATGGATTCAAGTTGGAAAATTTGGTGAGATCAGACAACAGCCTCTCTAAACCTGAACTGAGCATTTGTTTTAATTGTTGCAGTCTTAAACCGTGAAACTTCCTGCAGATCCCTGTGAAAAAGACATGGCGGCTTTATACACATCAGTGTCTTAAAGGGTTAAATGTTCTTCACCCACTGCAATATCAAGGAGGTCAGTGATGGCATTGAGAGCCCTGGGTGGATGTTTGCCCTTCAGGGCTTGTGTTGTAATACATTTTGGATATATATATATATATATATATATATATATATATATATATATATATATATATATATATATATATATATATATATATATATATATATATATATACATATATATATCTTCCCACCAAGGCGGGTGGTCCAAAGAGAAAGCAAAAATTTATCTTTTTAACTTTAGTAATGTATACAGGAGAAGGGGTTACTAGCCCCTTGCTCCCGTCATTTTAGTCGACTCTTACGACACGCATGGCTTATGGAGGAAGAATTTCTGTTCCACTTCCCCATGGAGATAAGCGGAAATAAGAACATGAATGTGTAGTGTGTCCTAAGTGTAAGTAGAAGTAACAAGATGTACCTGAAATCTTGCATGTTTATGAGACAGAAAAAAGACACCAGCAATCCTACCATCATGTAAAACAATTACAGGCTTTCGTTTTACACTCACTTGGCAGGACGGTAGTACCTCCCTGGGCTGTTGCTGTCTACCAACCTACTACCTAAAATATATTTATATATTGTACCTATATATGCTGTGAAAGTTCTCTGTATAATCTACATACCTGCAATTTCGTCTGCCTTGAAAACAGCAGTTTGTGTACAACAGTGTTCCAGTCTAGCCACAGCAAATGATTTATAGATCATTTCATCCATTGTTTTGAAAGTTCTCATTATTCATCTTATTATTGTCCTAGCAGATGTGATATAAACGGAGTTGAGATCTTTGAAAGTGAGGCTCTCTGACGTTATCACTACCAAGTCCTTCAAATTAGTTTTACGCTCTATTGTGTGGTTAGAATTTTCTTTACACTCCGATTTAATATTTTATTTCTTTTAGTTTCCATAGTTGAGTAACTGAAATTTGTTATTGAATTTCATATTGTTTTCAGTGGCCCATTTGAAGACTTTGTTTATATCCGCTTGGAGAGTTGCAGTGCAGCTGCAGGAAGACACGGAACCATGGCTTACATCTCTGTCTACGTCAGATTTGAGGACGAGGAAGGGGATTGGAGCGAGTACTGTGCCTTATGGTACAGAACTTTTCTCTGTAGACACCTCTTTGTGTTCTATTGAGAAGAACCATCTACCTTGTTGCATGCGAAGAGTACATTACATTTATTTATTCGTCATGTGACACACGCTTGCATATACATGCCTTCCAGACCAGCGAACCAGCAGTATTACGTGGGGACCCACTTGTTATGCTAACCCAGCCAATCACGAGAAAGCCCACCAAAGTTGTGAAGCGACGTCTGGGACTCTTGGAACAACACTGGCAAATTTACCTCCAAGTCCGGTCATACACGGTTCTCACCCTGGCTCTTGTTTATAAATTGTCTTACTGTGAATATACTCTGTATATATTGTACATAATTGCATTCGTTTTTGGTCAGGAAAATATCTTAAATATATATTTTTTGCTGTCTTTTGTTCGTTCCTAAAGTGGTTATGGTGCTGACTCAGTACGAACAGGTGCACAGGCCACCAGACTACGTAATAGGGGTGCCTGTCCTAAAGTCATTGTCAGTTTCGTTGTCTCTACGAGCCCGCTTACGTTGTGGTGTTGCAAACTTGCAGTTGTTGCGTGCTACAGAAAGTTGTGTTGAGCATATTGCAAAGGTTGCCGTTTTCTTATAGTGCTGGTGGATTATGCCACCGACGCTTGTTAGGTGTCTGGTGACTGAGTATATCCTGTAAAACTGGCGCAGACTATCACTACAGCGCTGCTGGCGTATTGCTCGTTCTATAGAGCATCAACGAGCTGTTGATGTTGCACAGCTTCGTGAGTGTAACCGCAACAAGTTAAGGTCTGACTCGTACAATATGGCATTCCAAAATACTCCTACAGGAACTGTTAATCATTGATCCACACTTCGATTTCTTCCTATTGGGGGAGGACAAACTCAGGAACAACAGGACAACTAACCACCTGTGTAAACGGCTGGTGAATCGAGTTTGTCTTGGATCCGTCAGAGAGAAGAGACATCTTTGGAGTACTATTGATGTCTATTTCAATGTTCATAAATCTGTGTCGCTAGTACTTCGGTTTTTCAAGTCTTTCGAAAATCAGATTCGAGCTTAGCGATGGCCACTCAAACACTGGGCAGCACTGGTTCATACGTCATTAAACAGCAAAGCACGGGAATTTACAGCTGTCTTTGTGCGATGAAGAGTTTGCTAATTACGACGTTGTGAAAGCGGCTGTGCTCGGCGCATGTCAGCGCATTCCGCATTCCGCCAAATATAGGTGGGAATTTACGCTTAGCAAGCGTCAGTTGGGTCGGTCCCATGTGGACTTTGTTCGTGCACAGTCAAAAACCTTCAAGCGGTAAAAATCCACTGGTGTCTCTAATTTCAATGAGCTTTTTGCAAATAATCCTCACTGACAACCTTCTTGAGTCAGTTGGACAACAGTTAGGGTTTTTCTTTAGACCACTCTGTAGTAATTGCTATAGAAACGGTTAGACTTGCAGACACCTTTGAGTGTCACTGTCCCAGTGGTCTCTTAACCTTTCTTGCGACCAGCTTGGTATGGACAGACATCGTCGTGGACGGACCTCTGAATTTCTTCCAAACATGGAAGGTGGAGTAAAAAACCAACGCCTGTCTTTAAACTGCCAAGGAAGAGGAGACAAGATACCCGAGCCCATCACCTGCGTCTACTGCAGTAAGCCTGGGCACATCAAGGCCACTTGCCCCAAAGCAAATAAAGAGAAAATAAATGTCTGCATAGCACCATTTTACAGTAATAGTATCGACGACATAGTGGACGTTGTGGGTAAGACTAATTTTGTATCTAAACTAGAATTCCTTTGATAGACAAAGAGAAATATATTTCTGTCTTCATAATTCCAGGTCAGTATCAATATACTGTGATCCCTTTAGAATAAGGAAACTGCCAGTTTCTTCCCAAACATTGATCATCGCCTTCCTGGACAACATAGTTGTAGTTTCTGATACGTACGTGGGATAAACATGTGTCCCGTTTTAAATACCTGTTCGAGAGGTTCTGGGCATTTAAACTAACTGTTAATCTAAGTAAGTCATCCTTTGGCCAGTCTACTATCACTTTCTTAAGCCATGAAGTAGGTAGTGGTAAAATGGCACCTAAACTTACAAGGTTCTGATTAATCAAAATTATTCTGTTGAGCAGTATACAAAGGCCCTTCAAAGATTTCTGGGGATGATAGGGTTTTATCGTAGGTTCTGCCGAAATTTTGCAGACGTGGCAGCCCCAATAATCTCTCTTAGCTCTTATAAAATTAAATTTATTTGGTCTTCTAGTTGTTAAGAGTTTTTTTTTAACAGTGTCAAACGTCTCTTATGAGCTACTCCCATATTTTTCAAAGCCATTTATCTTACTGGTAGTGAGTGTGGAGTTGGGGTGGTGTTACTTCAACCATCTGGTGAGGAAGGTCTGCAGCTTATTAATCAGGGAAATACCAGGCCTATTAGCAGGTTTACTCTACCATTGAAAAGGAGGCACTGGCCCTGGTATTAGGGCTGGAACATTTCGATATCTGTCTCTAGTACGTCACATGCAGTCACCGAATTCAGTGACCACAATCCTCTGACCTATCTCAGTAGCATGTGCAATAAAAAAAAACTGTCTCATGTCTGGGCATTGCGATTGCAACCATATAATTTGTGAGTTTGGCAAATTGCAGACAAAGAAAATGTGTTAGACGACTCACTCTCTCTCTCTCTCTCTCTCTCTCTCTCTCTCTCTCTCCCTAGAGCTTGATTCGTTAGTATGTTTTTTTGTGCATAAGAAAAAAATGGGCAATAAGCTCGTTTTTTTTTTATATTTATGTTCATAAAATAAAATTTGAGTAAATCTGGCCATAATGTTTGTTTTAGTGAGAATACACTTGATCCCGTCCTCAAGTGTCTTGAACCTACGCTTGCCCTACTGTCTGCTGCTTTACTCTGAGGTTCGTGCCTGACTTCAGAGTCTTGTTTGGGTTAAACATTATTTATTGAGTAGGATGGTTGAGAGGAAAGGAGTTTCCATTAGTAATCGTGCAATGGTGGCACACGATCCATGGTGGGATGCCTGATTGGCTTAATATTAGAGACCTTTTTGCTAAGAGTATGTTACATTTTATAAGGTAAATGTCACACTCCCGTATCGGCTGCCATTCCGACCAGCGAACCGGCAGTTTAAGGGTATAACAGTCGGTGCCCCACTGTTATACAAGTGATCCAAGATATGGTAGAATTTAGCATGAAGCAAGCCATGGTATCCTCATATATGATTCCATCCATGGTAGCCTCATGTATGATACTAGCTATAGTAGCCAAATGTATGATACCAGCCATGGTAGACCCTTGTACAATACCTGCCATGATTGCCTGATGTATGTGTCTCACTTATATTAGCCACATGTATGATACCATTTAGAGTAACCTCATGTATCGTACCAGTCCTGGTACTTTATATATGATACTACCCATGGTGGGCCATGTATTATAACAAATATGGTAGCCTCATGTAAGATACTAGCTATGGTAGCCTCATTATACCATCCATGGTAGCCTCATGTATAATACCATCCATGGTAGCCTCATGTATAATACCATCCATGGTAGCCTCATGTATAATACCGTCCATGGTAGCCTCATGTGTGAAACCATCCATGGTACCATCATATATGATACCAGCCATGGTAGCCTCATCTAAGATACCAGCCATGGTAGCTTCATATATGACACCAGTCACAATGGCATCATATATGATACCAGCCATCGTAGCCTAATATAACAGTAGGTAAGACAAAAAAACAGTAGGTAAGACAAAAAAAACAGTAGGCAAGACAAAAAAAACAGTAGGCAAGACAAAAAACAGTAGGTAAGACCAAAAAAAACAGTAGGTAAGACAAAAAACAGTAAGACAAAAAACAGTAGGTAAGAAAAAAAAAACAGTAGGTATAATAAAAACAGTAAGTAAGATAAAAAAAAACAGTAGGTAAGACAAAAAACAGTAGGTAAGACAAAAAACAGTAGGTAAGATAAAAAAACAGTAGGTAAGATAAAAAAACAGTAGGTAAGACAAAAAAACAGTAGGTAAGACCAAAAAAAACAGTAGGTAAGACAAAAAAAAACAGTAGGAAAGACAAAAAAACAGTACGTAAGATAAAAAGCAGTAGGTAAGAAAAAAACAGAAGGTAAGAGACACTGTGAACAGTAGGTATGAGACAACGGGAGCATTAAGTAAGAGGTATTGTGAAAGATAGACTACGAACAGAGGTAACAACAACTTTGAACAGAGGTAACAGCAACTTTGAACAGAGGTAACAGCAACTTTGAACAAAGGTAACAGCAACTGTGAACAGATGTACCAGTAGCAATGAACAGAGGTAACAACAACTATGAACAAAGGTAACAACAACTATGAACAGATGTAACAGTAACTATGAACAGAGGTAACAGCAACTATGAACAGATGTAACAGTAACTATGAACAGAGGTAACAACAACTATGAACAAAGGTAACAGCAACTGTGAACAGATGTACAAGTAGCAATGAACAGAGGTAACAGCAACTATGAACAGATGTAACAGCAACTTTGAACAGAGGTAACAGCAACTATGAACAGAGGTAACAGCAACTATGAACAGAGGTAACAGAAACTATGAACAGAGGTAACAGCAACTATGAACAGATGTAACAGCAACTATGAACAGAGGTAACAGCAACTATGAATAGAGGTAACAGCAACTATGAACAGAGGTAACAGCAACTATGAACAGAGGTAACAGCAACTGTGAACAGATGTAGCAGCAGCAATGAACATAGGTAACAGCAACTATGAACAGATGTAACAGCAACTTTGAAAATAGGTAACAGTAACTATGAACAGAGGTAACAGCAACTATGAACAGAGGTAACAGTAACTATGAACAGAGGTAACAGCAACTATGAACAGAGGTAACAGCAACTATGAACAGAGGTAACAGCAACTATGAATAGAGGTGACAGCAACTATGAACAGATGTAACAGCAACTATGAATAGAGGTAACAGCAACTATGAACAGAGGTAACAGCAACTATGAACAGAGATAACAGCAACTATGAACAGAGGTAACATCAACTATGAATAGAGGTAACAGCAACTATGAACAGAGGTAACAGCAACTATGAATAGAGGTAACAGCAACTATGAACAGAGGTAACAGCAACTATGAACAGAGGTAACAGCAACTATGAACAGAGATAACAGCAACTATGAACAGAGGTAACAGCAACTATGAATAGAGGTAACAGCAACTATGAACAGAGGTAACAGCAACTATGAATAGAGGTAACATCAACTATGAATAGAGGTAACAGCAACTTTTAAAATAGGTAACAGTAACTATGGAATCATAAGATGAGAGAAAATAAAAAGAGAGATTAGGGACTAGAAACATAAATGAGAGACTCCTAAAAAAGGTGAGAGACAATTCAGACTGAAGTGAGAAATTTTATGTATACGTGACAGACAATAAACAGTTGAGATAGAAGTTATAAATAGTAATAGGAGACTGGACTCACTAGAGAGAGACTGGACTCACTGGAGAGAGACTGGACTCACTGGAGAGAGACTGAACTCACTGGAGAGAGACTGAACTCACTGGAGAGAGACTGGACTCACTGGAGAGAGACTGTACTCACAGGAGAGAGACTGGACTCACTGGAGAGAGACTGTACTCACTGGAGAGAGACTGAACTCACTGGAGAGAGACTGTACTCACAAGAGAGAGACTGGACTCACTGGAGAGAGACTGTATTCACAGGAGAGAGACTGGACTCACTGGAGATAGACTGTACTCACAGGAGAGAGACTGAACTCACTGGAGAGAGACTGAACTCACAGGAGGGAGACTGTTCTCACAGGAGAGAGACTGAACTCACAGGAGGGAGACTGTTCTCACAGGAGAGAGATTGTACTCACAGGAGAAAGACTGTACTCACAGGAGAAAGACTGAACTCACAGGAGAAAGACTGTACTCACAGGATAGAGACTGAACTCACAGAAGATAGACTGAACTCACAGGAGAGAGACTGAACTCACAGGAGAGCGGCTGAACTCACAGAAGATAGACTGAACTCACAGGAGAGAGACTGAACTCACAGGAGAGCGGCTGAACTCACAGAAGATAGACTGAACTCACAGGAGAGAGACTGAACTCACAGGAGAGCGGCTGAACTCACAGAAGATAGACTGAACTAAGAGGAGAGTGACTGAACTCACAGGAGAGCGGCTGAACTCACAGAAGATAGACTGAACTCACAGGAGAGAGACTGAACTCACAGGAGAGCGGCTGAACTCACAGAAGATAGACTGAACTAAGAGGAGAGTGACTGAACTCACAAGAGACTAAACTCACAAGAGTGACTGAACTCACAAGAGACTAAACTCACAAGAGTGACTGAACTCACAAGAGATAGACTGAACTCACAGGAAAGAGATTGTACTCACAGGAGAGACTATACATACAGGAGAGACTATACGTACAGGAGAGACTATACGTACAGGAGAGACTATACGTACAGGAGAGACTATACGTACAGGAGAGACTATACATACAGGAGAGACTATACGTACAGGAGAGACTATACATACAGGAGAGACTATACGTACAGGAGAGACTATACGTACAGGAGAGACTATACGTACAGGAGAGACTATACATACAGGAGAGACTATACGTACAGGAGAGACTATACGTACAGGAGAGACTATACATACAGGAGAGACTATACGTACAGGAGAGACTATACATACAGGAGAGACTATACTGAAGACATACTACAGGAGAGACTATACATACAGGAGAGACTATACATACAGGAGAGACTATACATACAGAGAGACTATACATACAGGAGACTACATCAGGAGAGACTATACATACAGGAGAGACTATACATACATGAGAGACTATACATACAGGAGAGACTATACTACAGAGAGACTATACGTACAGGAGAGACTATACGTACAGAGAGACTATACATACAGGAGAGACTATACAGTACAAGAGAGACTATACGTACAGGAGAGACTATACGTACAAGAGAGACTATACGTACAGGAGAGACTATACATACAGGAGAGACTATACATACAGGAGAGACTATACGTACAAGAGAGACTATACGTACAGGAGAGACTATACATACAGGAGAGACTATACGTACAGGAGAGACTATACATACAGGAGAGACTATACATACAAGAGAGACTGTACGTACAGGAGAGACTATACGTATAGGAGAGACTATACATACAGGAGAGACTATACATGCAGGAGAGACTATACATACAGGAGAGACTTACGTACAGGAGAGACTATACGATAGGAGAGACTATACATACAGGAGAGACTTACATGAGGAGAGCTATACCATCCAGGAGAGACTTACGATAGGAGAGACTATTAATCAAGAGAGACTATGCATACATGGACTCGGTCCATATTAGAGATAGTTTACCATCCATGAGAGTTTCTCTCACAGAGATGAGAGACTGATGTGGAGACAATATGAGACAGAGTGCATTATACCCGGTCTCCTCATAATGTATTCCTGGCCTTTTAGCTGGACCAAGTGAGCGGCTGACATTACGCACTTAATATATGCTAAAACTATTCACTTGTTTACGTTCTAGACTCCATTACTGTAGCCTGAGAGCCATGTGTAGCCTAGGTGATAATAGTGTAAGTAATGGTGTTAATGGTGCTACCATGCTGGCAGGTGTTAATGGTGCTATCATGCTGGCAGGTGTTGATGATGTTAATGGTGCTACCATGCTGGCAGGTGTTGATGGTGTTAATGGTGCTACCATGCTGGCAGGTGTTGATGGTGTTAATGGTGCTACCATGCTGTCAGGTGTTGATGGTGTTAATGGTGCTACCATTAACACCTTCAACACCTGCCAGCATGGTGTTGATGGGTGTGGTATTGATAGTGTTACCATGGTACAGGTGTGGTGTTGATAGTGTTACCATGGTACAGGTGTGGTGTTGATAGTGTTTCAATGGTACAGGTGTGGTGTTGATAGTGTTACCATGGTACAGGTGTGGTGTTGATAGTGTTACCATGGTACAGGTGTGGTGTTGATAGTGTTACCATAGTACAGGTGTGGTGTTGATAGTGTTACCATAGTGCAAGTGTGGTGTTGATAATTGTACTATGGTAAGGTGTGGTGTTGATAGTGTTACCACGGTACAGGTGTGGTTATGATAGTGTTACCATGGTACAGGTGGGGTGTTGATAGTGTTACCATGGTACAGGTGTGGTGTTGATAGTGCTTCCATGGTACAGGTGTGGTGATGATAGTGTTACCATGGTGCATGAGTGGTGTTGATAATGCTACCATGGTACAGGTGTGGTGATGATAGTGGTACCATGGTACAGGTGTGGTGTTGATAGTGCTACCAGGGAACAGGTGTGGTGTTGATAGTGCTACCATGGTACAGGTGTGGTGTTGATAATGCTACCATGGTACAGGTGTGGTGTTGATAGTGCTACCATGGTACAGGTGTGGTGTTGATAGTGTTACCATGGTACAGGTGTGGTGTTGATAGTGTTACCATGGTACAGGTGTGGTGTTGATAGTGTTACCATGGTACAGGTGTGGTGTTGATAGTGTTACCATGGACAGTGTGTGTTGATAGTGCTTACCATGTACAAGGTGGTGAGTGTTGATAGTGTACCATGGTAGTGTGGTGTTGATAGTGCCTACCATAGGTCACAGGTGGTGTGATAGTGCTGCCATGGTACAGTGTGGTGTTGATATGCCTCCATAGGTCACAAGTGTGGTGTGATAGTCTACCTAATGAGGTGATAGTGACCATGGTACAGGTTGGTGTTGATAGTGTACCATGGACAGATGTGGTGTTGATAGTGCTACTCAGGCACAGTGTGGTTGTGGATAAGTTACCATGGTCACAGGTGTGGTGTTGATATGTACCATGGTACAGATGTGGTTGATAGTGTTACCATGGTACAGGTGTATGTTGATAGGTTACATGGTACAGGTGTGGTTGATAGTGCTACCATGGTCACGGATGTGGTGTTGATAGTGTTGACCTGACAGGCATGGTGTTGATAGTGTTACCTGGTACAGGTGGTGTTGATAGTGTACCATCGGTGGGTGATATGTACCATGGAGATGTGGTGTTGATAGTGTTACCATGGTACAGGTGTGGTGTTGATAGTGTTACCATGGTACAGGTGTGGTGTTGATAGTGTTACCATGGTACAGGTGTGGTGTTGATAGTGTTACCATGGTACAGGTGTGGTGTTGATAGTGTTACCATGGTACAGGTGTGGTGTTGATAGTGTTACCATGGTACAGTGTGGTGTTGATAGTGTTACCATGTACAGGTGTGGTGTTGATAGTGTTACCATGGTACAGGTGTGGTGTTGATAGTGTTACCATGGTCACAGGTGTGGTGTTGATAGTGTTACCATGGACAGGTGTGGTGTTGATAGTGTTACCATGGTACAGGTGTGGTGTTGATAGTGTTACCATGGTACAGGTGTGGTGTTGATAGTGTTGCATGGTACAGGTGGTGTTGATAGTGTTACCATGGTACAGGTGTGGTGTTGATAGTGTTACCATGGTACAGATGTGGTGTTGATAGTGTTACCATGGTACAGATGTGGTGTTGATAGTGTTACCATGGTACAGGTGTGGTGTTGATAGTGTTACCATGGTACAGGTGTGGTGTTGATAGTGTTACCATGGTACAGGTGTGGTGTTGATAGTGTTACCATGGTTCAGGTGTGGTGTTGATAGTGTTACTATGGTACAGGTGTGGTGTTGATAGTGTTACCATGGTACAGGTGTGGTGTTGATAGTGTTACCATGGTACAGGTGTGGTGTTGATAGTGTTACATACTTTCGGCATCCGTTTGTGAAATTTAGGTATTAGTGGTGTTGACCTGCAGGCATAGGTACAGGTGAGGTAGTCTGATAGTGTATGGCAGTCACCTTGGTGGAGGTATCAGTCTGACCTGCAGGGCATAGCGTCACCTTGGTGGGGTATCAGTCTGACCTGCAGGGCATAGCGTCACCTTGGTGGAGGTATCAGTCTGACCTGCAGGGCATAGCGTCACCTTGGTGGAGAAGTCAGTCTGACCTGCAGGGCATAGCGTCACCTTGGTGGTATCAGTCTGACCTGCAGGGCATAGCGTCACCTTAGTGGAGGTATCAGTCTGACCTGCAGGGCATAGCGTCACCTTGGTGGAGGTATCAGTCTGACCTGCAGGGCATAGCGTCACCTTGGTGGAGGTATCAGTCTGACCTGCAGGGCATAGCGTCACCTTGTGGAGGTATCAGTCTGACCTGCAGGGCATAGCGTCACCTTGGTGGAGTATCAGTCTGACCTGCAGGGCATAGCGTCACCTTGGTGGAGGTATCAGTCTGACCTGCAGGGCATAGCGTCACCTTGGGGATATCAGTCTGACCTGCAGGGCATAGCGTCACCTTGGTGGAGGTATCAGTCTGACCTGCAGGGCATAGCGTCACCTTGGTGGAGGTATCAGTCTGACCTGCAGGGCATAGCGTCACCTTGGTGGAGGTATCAGTCTGACCTGCAGGGCATAGCGTCACCTTGGTGGAGGTATCAGTCTGACCTGCAGGGCATAGCGTCACCTTGGTGGAGGTATCAGTCTGACCTGCAGGGCATAGCGTCACCTTGGTGGAGGTATCAGTCTGACCTGCAGGGCATAGCGTCACTTTGGTGGAGGTATCAGTCTGACCTGCAGGGCAAGGAGACCAACCTTGTGGGTTTATCTTTCATTCTTTCTTATTTTTATCTGTTTCTTGAATTCATATCATTACTAAACTAATTGATTATAGTAATAGTCGTCACAAATTACATAGATATATAACGTTCTGTCTCTGCTTCCTTCACCACTAACACCTGCCCACACTTCTCCCCACACCTCACCCACACTTCTTTCCTCACCTCTCTCACACTTCTCCCCTCACCTCACCCACACTTCTCCCCTCACCTCTCCCACACTTCTCCCCTCACCTCACCCACACTTCTCCCCACACCTCATCCACACATCTCCCCTCACCTCACATACACTTCTCCCCACACCTCACCTACACTTTTCCCCACACCTCACTAACTTCTCTCCACTCTTCTCCCCACACCTCTCCCACGCATCTCAGACACATCGCCCACAGTCCGATCACAATGACATACCTATTGAAATAAAAAAAATAAATACCTGACACAAAAATTAAATTGTTCTATTAAAGATATGTACAAGATGTCCACGAAGCTGAAATATTAACAAATATTAACAACTTATAGAAAAAATAATTTTATTTTCTCTATTAGATATGCAGTAAGTTCCACAATGTGTTTAAGTAACACGGAAGTTTTAGATATTTCTCAACTTTGTAACAAGTTGGCTTTATAAACTTTGTAGGAACATTTGTGATAAATATAAGCATATAAATGATAATCCAATCATCAACGATACCCTAAATACCCTATGAAACAATAATCAACACCTTGAGAAAGGAAAGTAAACATGGAAGGCAAAATCCACCATACAAACCTTCAGGTGGAAATACAAGGAACCAATACAGCAAGAAATTCCCAATTACAATGTTAGGATTTATATTTTCATGTTGGTGAACTGTGAATGATAACCAACAACTTAAGAGTATCAAGAGCCAAGCTCTGGACAACAAGGTATAACAAGAACATCCTGCAACAATCCACACAACAGCTAAGAACAGCCTAAATAAAACACTTACGAAGTAGACCTAAAAGAACACAAGTACTCACCGACTCTACACCAGGGATATGTAAGGTTATGCAGCACCAAGAAAGATCTCAGGAAAACCAGTTGATCCGAAGAGTCATTAACGAGTATGCATCGAAGCCAGAAGAGACCCAAGGTTATTATATAGCCACATCAGGAGGAAAACAACAGTCAGGCATCAGGTGATCAGGTGGGGAGCTGAAGGAATGACCAGGAAGCCTGTGAAGAGCTCAGCACAAGATTCGGGGAACTATTTTCTTAGGAATCAGAAAGACTTCAAGAAAACCGAAAGAGAAGAGTGCACAAGCAAGTGTTGGACACATTACACACAACCAGGAAGGAGGTGAAGAAACTTCTGTCTAAGGAGGTGGGACTAGATAATATTGTTCCATGGGTCCTGAGAGAGGAAGCAGAGCACTATGTGTGTGCTGCTAGCAACAGTCTTCAACAATTCTTTCAAAACAGGGCAAATGCGAGATGTGTGGAAGACACCATGTGTAGTTTCAAATTTTAAGAAGGAAGACTGACAAGCATCATTAAACTACAGACCAATGTCCCTGACATGTATAGTATGTAAAGTTATGGAGAAGATTATCAGAAGAGTGGTGGAGCACCTAGACAGGAACAGGCTCATACATGACAACCAGCACGGCTTTAGGGAAGGAAAATCCAGCGTCACAAACCTAATGGAGTTCTACGACAAGGTAACAGAAGTAAGAAAGGATCGTCTTGGAGTGTAAGAAAGCTTTTGACACAGTACCACACAAGAGTCTGGTTGAAAAGCTAGAGGAGTAGGCAGGAATAGCAGGGAAAGTACTGAAATGGATCAGGGAATACCTGAGAGGAAGGAAATAACGTGAGTTGGAACGTGACGAGGTGTCAAAGTGGGTGGACGTGTCAAGTGGGGTTCCACAAGGGTCAATCCTAGGTCCGGTGCTGTTTCTTGTATTTGTGAATGACATGATGGAAGGAATAGATTCAGAGGTGTTCCTGTTCGCAGACGATTTGAAGATAATGAAGAGAATACAAGCGGACGAGGATCAGGTAAGCCTACAAGGGGATATGGACAGGCTGCAAGCCTGGTCCGAGAAATGGCTCCTGGAGTTTAACACCAGTAGGTGCAAATTCATAAAGCTAATGGAAGGATAAAGAAGACCGCAGAGGGAGTACAGCCTAGGAGGTCAAAGGTTGTAACATTTATTCAGGGAAAAGGATTTTGAGGTGAGAATCATACCGAGCACGTCTCCTGAGGCGCATATCAACCAAATAACAGCTGCAGCATATGGGCGCCTGGAAAACTTTAGAATATTCACAACACTGCACACCGTGTACGTCAGGCCAATAGTGAAGTATGCAGCACCAGTATGGAACCCACACCTGGTCATACACGTCAAGAAATTGGGAAAGTGCAGACGTTTGCAACAAGAGTAGTTCCGGAGCTAAGGGGTATGACTTACGAGGAGTGAATTAGGAAATTGAACCTGTCGACACTGGAGGACATAACGACATATAAAATGCTGAGCAGAAATGACAAGGTAGATATGGACAGAAAGTTTCGGAGATGAGACACAACAACAACTAGAAGTTAAAGACTCAGAAGAATCACAGGGATGCTTATAAGTATTTGTTTACTCATAGAGTTGTCAGGAAGTGGAACAATCTGGAGAGGGATGTAGTGGAGGCAGGATCCATACATAACTTTAAGAAGAGGTACGATAAAGCTCTTGGAGCAAGGAGAGAGTGGACCTAAAAGCGACGAGCGAAGAGGCGGGGGCCAGAAGCTGTGTATCGACCCCTGTTACCACAAATAGGTGAGGACACACACACACACTTCAGTCATAGAGTGGTCAGGAAGTGAAACAGTCTAGCAAGAGATGTAGTGTACGACCTAGTAGCGATCAGTGAAGAGGCGGGGCCAGGAGCTGAGTCACGACCCCAGCAACCACAATTAGGCGAGTAGAATTTGGAGAGTACACACACACACACACACACACACACACACACACACACACACACACACACACACACACACACACACACACCTAAGAACAGCATTTCGACATCTTAATAAGGAATCGTTCAGGACCCTGTACACTGTGTACGTTAGGCCCATACTGGAGTATGCAGCACCAGTTTGGAACCCACACCTAGCCAAGCACATAAAGAAACTAGAGAAAGTGCAAAGGTTTGCAACAAGACTAGTCCCGGAGCTAAGGGGTATGTCCTACGAGGAGAGGTTAAGGGAAATCGACCTGACGACACTGGAGGACAGGAGAGATAGGGAGGATATGATAACGATATATAAAATACTGAGAGGAATTGACAAGGTGGACAGAGACAGAATGTTCCAGAGATGGGACACAACAACAAGGGGTCACAGTTGGAAGTTGAAGACTCAGATGAATCACAGGGATGTTAGGAAGTATTTCTTCAGTCACAGAGTGGTGAGGAAGTGGAATAGCTTGGGAAATGATGTAGTGGAGACAGGATCCATTCATAGCTTCAAGAAGAGGTATGATAAAGCTCATGGCGAAAGGAGAGTGACCCAGTAGCGGCCAGTGAAGAGGCGGGGCCAGGAGCTATGACTCGACCCCTGCGACCACAACTAGGTGAGTACAACTAGGTGAATACACACACACATACACACACACACATACACACACACACACACACACACACACAGGCAACATAATACCTATGAGTGCAAGGGTAAGTTTGATGATAAATAGTTTTGAGAACCAGTTGTAAGAGTAATGGGGAAAAAATTTATTCGTTTCACGATGAAATAAAGTTAATGGAGGTTGTGAAGTAGTGAAAGCATTATCATTATTGGTGAATGAATGGCTCTGTGACTTGTGGAGAAATTAAAAAAGCTGATACAAGCCAAGGAAAAATATAAGAACAGATAGATTGGGCATAAGCAATGAAGAAATGTAAAGCAGATAATGGAATGAGGAGAGAAGGAAAGTCACATGTGGATATAGTCTCAAAGGATGAGGCCCCTCAAGGGAGGTTCCTTGACGCTGGTGAGGGGCTCTTGATCTAGGGAATTGAATCTGTGCTCTAGTTCCTTGAAATTAGCCTGAATACCTTCCTTTCCCCCCACAGGCGCTTATCCATGATTATAATAATAACACTGGTCAACAATTTTTGATAAGTTGTATGCATCTTAAATGAGATTATTTAATTCTTGTGTATTTGCATGTCCTGAATCCAAATATCACCTTGAAAAATGCTTATTGGTTATAGGTTTAAAGATACGAGACATGTAATATTTTATTAATTTATTATAACGTACAATATGTGTCAGTATGTTTTAAACTCTAATCCGTATCTACTCTCTGCCTTTATGCTTGACGCTTATAGTGGGCTGAAGAATAATCTCTTGCCAATGTCCACCAATAGTCTGCAAGCATTCTTGTGCCCCATTTGCCCTGGTACCATTTTTCCATGGTTGAAATATCTTGGTGAAACCTTTCACCATGTTCGTCACTAACTGCCCCATAGTTCACTGGAAAAAAGTATAAGTGTGAGTCCATAAAGTGGATTTTAAGTGACATGTTACATCCCATGTTCTTGTAAACCTTGATGAGGTTTTCCAACAATTCTTCATAGTTGCCTTCCCTTCTGTTTCCTAGAAATCCCTTGGCCACTAACTTGCAGCATATGTGTGGATCCCAGTTCTTATCCTGGTCACCAATCTTGCATCCATAATATAGGTGATACGCCTTTCTAACCATAGCAGTTATACAACGCTTCTGTGCTACAAAGGTCACCTCACCACACATGTAGAAGAAGTTGTCTGTCATATTAACATAAGTACGAGGCATCTGAAGAAGAAAACAACAAGCAGTTAGAAGATAAACAGAAAATTTATTTATTAATTTATCATTATAATACAGAGCATGACAGCTAAGCAGAAGTATTTATATCATTTAGGAAAATAAAATTAATATAATATTCCTCACATACATATCAATAACTTGCTTAGTGAATATTTATTATAAGTTTAAAAAGTGTTTGGCTAAGAAAATCATCAACCTTTCACCTCAAAATATAAACTTGGAGAGCACAACCACCTTGTATGACTGCTGGAACAATAATGAAGGTCAATGAGACTGTGAGTGTTGGTAAGAAACACACTGCCGCAAGCCTGTTGCAACCTGTTGTGACACATAGCTCTATATTGAAAAGTAGACCTAACAAACAATTTTAACTATAATATTCCATATCAGTGACCTAAAATTAGTTGGAAATTGATACTCTGGGAAGCATTTTGGTTGTTGACCAGTGTTATCAAAGGACGGGGAGGAAAAGGTAATTAAATAAATAAGAACGGTGAAGAGAGACATTGCAGTCTGGAAGGAATGGCAATGGGAGGATAATAAAGAGAAGCTGTTGATGATCTATGAACTCCAGGAGCCAGAACCGGAGTCAAAAGCAGGAGACGGGAGGAAGATCCATTAGATTGTGCCTATCACTGGGTGTAATAGCAGAATACGTAAAGCAGAAGAACATTTTTGAGGGACGCAGAAGTCAAGGTGCGTTTCCGGACACATACAACCATTAACATGATCCTGAGACAATGTGAACATGAAACACACGATATTACAATATATAGTAGACTGGGACAGGACGGAAATGGTAAAGGAACAGCTGAGGAAGAACGTGAAAAGGAGAGGAAGAGGGGAAACAGGGAATGGAACACTGCCCAAAAGAACTCCTCTAGGCCTACCAACTGCTCCTCTGCTACTTTACCTTCCTCAAGACACACCTCCAACTTCCCCAATTCTAACACAATCCCCACTACCTTTTCCCTTTTAACCACTCCTCTTCCCTCCCCCTCCCCACTACTCATGATCAGTCACCATGTTCCCTGCCACTGATCAGTCACCATGTTCCCTGTCACTGATCAGTCACCACGCTCCCTGCCACTGATCAGTCACCACCTTCCCTGCCACTGATCAGTCACCATGTTCAGTGCCACTGATCAGTCCCCACATTTCCTGCCACTGATAAGTCACCACCTTCCCTGCCACTGATCAGTCACCAAGCTCCCTGCCACTGATTAGTCACCACCTTCCCTGTCACTGATCAGTCACCATTTTCCCTGCCACTGATCAGTCACCATGTTCCCTCTCACTGATCAGTCACCTTGTTCCCTGCCACTGATTAGTAACCATGTTCCCTGCCACTGATCAGTAACCATGTTCCCTGCTACTGAGCAGTCACCACCTTCCCTGCCACTAATCAGTCATCATGTTCCCTGCCACTGATCAGTAACCTTGATCCCTGCCACTGATTAGTCACCATTTTTCTTGCCACTGATCAGTCACCTTGTTCCCTGCCACTGATCAATCACAATGTTCCCTGCCACTGATCAGTCACCATGTTTCAAATTCAAATTCAAATTCAAATTCTTTATTTCATGTAATACAAGGTGGGGGGTACTTATAGTTATACATTAAAGTTGATATTACAAGATGGCCAATAATATGCCTAGGTATGCATAGGCTTTTCAGGCCCTGCCACTGCCCTGCCACTGATCAGTCACCACCTTCCCTGCCACTGATCAGTCACCACCTTCCCTGCCACTAATCAGTCACCATGTTCCCTATCACTGATCAGTCACCACCATCCCTGCTATTGATCAGTCACCATGTTCCTTGTCACTGATTAGTCACCATGTTCCATGCCACTGATCAGTCACCACCTACCCTGCCACTACTAAGTCTGATGTGAATATCTCTCCAGTATTCATAAGTCTGATATGTATATCACTGCAGTGTTGCTAAGACTGACTAGCATATCACTGCAGTGTTGCTAAGACTGACTTGCATGTCACTGCAGTGTTGCTAAGACTGACTAGCATATCACTGCAGTGTAGCTAAGACTGACTTGCATGTCACTGCAGTGTAGCTAAGACTGACTTGCATATCACTGCAGTGTTGCTAAGACTGACTTGCGTGTCACTTCAGTATTGCTAAGACTGACTAGCATATCACTGCAGTGTTGCTAAGACTGACTTGCATGTCACTGCAATGTTGCTAAGACTGACTTGCATGTCACTGCAGTGTTGCTAAGACTGACTTGCGTGTCACTGCAGTGTTGCTAAGACTGACTTGCATGTCACTGCAGTGTTGCTAAGACTGACTAGCATATCACTGCAGTGTGTGCTATGTCTAGTGAGCTGACTAGCATATCACTGCAGTGTTGCTAAGACTGACTAGCATATCACTGCAGTGTTGCTAAGACTGACTTGCATATCACTGCAGTGTGTGCTGCTAAGAACTGACTCTGCATGTCACCTGCAATGTTGCTGAAGACTGACTTGCATGTCACTGCAGTGTAGCTAAGACTGACTTGCATATCACTGCAGTGTTGCTAAGACTGACTTGCGTGTCACTGCAGTGTTGCTAAGACTGACTTGCATGTCACTGCAGTGTTGCTAAGACTGACTAGCATATCACTGCAGTGTTGCTAAGACTGACTAGCATATCACTGCAGTGTTGCTAAGACTGACTTGCATATCACTGCAGTGTAGCTAAGACTGACTTGCGTGTCACTTCAGTATTGCTAAGACTGACTTGCATGTCACTGCAATGTTGCTAAGACTGACTTGCATGTCACTGAAGTGTAGCTAAGACTGACTTGCATATCACTGCAGTGTTGCTAAGACTGACTTGCGTGTCACTGCAGTGTTGCTAAGACTGACTTGCATGTCACTGCAGTGTTGCTAAGACTGACTTGCATGTCACTGCAGTGTTGCTAAGACTGACTAGCATATCACTGCAGTGTTGCTAAGACTGACTAGCATATCACTGCAGTGTTGCTAAGACTGACTTGCATATCACTGCAGTGTTGCTAAGACTGACTTGCATGTCACTGCAGTGTTGCTAAGACTGACTTGCGTGTCACTGCAGTGTTGCTAAGACTGACTTGCATGTCACTGCAGTGTTGCTAAGACTGACTAGCATATCACTGCAGTGTTGCTAAGACTGACTTGCATGTCACTGCAGTGTTGCTAAGACTGACTTGCATATCACTGCAGTGTTGCTAAGACTGACTTGCATGTCACTGCAGTGTTGCTAAGACTGACTGCATATCACTGCAGTGTTGCTAAGACTGACTGCATTCACTGCAGTGTTGCTAAGACTGACTTGCATGTCACTGCAGTGTTGCTAAGACTGACTTGCATATCACTGCAGTGTTGCTAAGACTGACTTGCATGTCACTGCAGTGTTGCTAAGACTGACTTGCATATCACTGCAGTGTTGCTAAGACTGACTTGCATGTCACTGCAGTGTTGCTAAGACTGACTTGCATATCACTGCAGTGTTGCTAAGACTGACTTGCATGTCACTGCAGTGTAGCTAAGACTGACTTGCATATCACTGCAGTGTTGCTAAGACTGACTTGCATTCACTGCAGTGTTGCTAAGACTGACTGCATATCACTGCAGTGTTGCTAAGACTGACTGCATATCACCATGCAAGTGTTGCATCAGCAGATTGACTGCATATCACTGCAGTGTTGCTAAGACTGACTTTGCATGTCACTGCAGTGTTGCTAAGACTGACTTGCATGTCACTGCAGTGTTGCTAAGACTGACTTGCATATCACTGCAGTGTTGCTAAGACTGACTTGCATGTCACTGCAGTGTAGCTAAGACTGACTTGCATATCACTGCAGTGTTGCTAAGACTGACTTGCATATCACTGCAGTGTTGCTAAGACTGACTAGCATATCACTGCAGTGTTGCTAAGACTGACTAGCATATCACTGCAGTGTTGCTAAGACTGACTTGCATATCACTGCAGTGTTGCTAAGACTGACTAACATATCACTGCAGTGTTGCTAAGACTGACTTGCATATCACTGCAGTGTTGCTAAGACTGACTTGCATATCACTGCAGTGTTGCTAAGACTGACTAGCATATCACTGCAGTGTTGCTAAGACTGACTTGCATATCACTGCAGTGTTGCTAAGACTGACTAGCATATCACTGCAGTGTTGCTAAGACTGACTAGCATATCACTGCAGTGTTGCTAAGACTGACTAGCATATCACTGCAGTGTTGCTAAGACTGACTTGCATATCACTGCAGTGTTGCTAAGGCTGACTATGATCTTTCACCAGACATGCTGCCTCTCATCTTTATCTTCCTTCCCTCCTCTCCTTCCTTCCCTCTGCTCTCCCCGTCCTCATTACCTTCCTCTCTCCATCCATCTTCATCTTTGATGAATCTTTCTCCATCATTATACTTTTTATCCATCAACTGTTTGTGTCCTCTAATTTAAGGATTTATTGAGTCATTTGTTTATCCCCTTCTTCGTCTTTTTTTTTCGACTGACATTCTCCTCCCTCTCGTTCTTTTTTTTCTTTTTTTCTTTCCTCTGTTCCTCACTTAATTCTCGTAATGTATCCTTACTCCCCCCTTTCCCTCTCCCTTCCCTTGTCCTCTTAGCCGACAACCTTCTCTTTCTCTATTCTTCTCTGCTTCTAATTCTTTACCCACTCAATCTCTTTCCTCCACTAACCTCTCCTTTTTCATCCTTCCTCACTCTCTATCTTCACCTTCCCCATTCCATTTCACTCCTTCTCTGACTAATAATCTCTCACTCTCTCCCTTTTCTTTCTTCATTCTCATTTGACTCCTGTACTCGCTATCTAAACTCTCTTACGTTATCCCTTTCTCTCAGATGTTGTTCTCTTTTCTTTCCTACGAATCTTTACTAGTCAATCTTTCTTCTTTTATTTATTCCTCTCAGCCTGCATGCTATTTATCCTTACTTTCCATTACTACGTTTCCTCTTTAGATCGTTTCACTGCCTTCTTTCTCGTCCACCTCCTTTGCTTGATCTCGTCGACTTCTCCCATAAAATGTCTTCACAACGGTGGTGACTAAGAGTGATCCAAGGTTAGGGAGGAACTGTTTCCCTTGGGATAAGGATTATTCACCAGCACCCAGGTGGCTCCTTTGAAGATTCCCACACGTTGAAGATTCAAGTTTCTCCTCCATCACCCACACAAAGTACGTCAAGGAACGTACATGACTCGTGGTACACGGACGTATCAGTTCACATTTCCCTATTTGCCTTAAAATGTGGATTATTTCCATTATACTTATGGAGAAAAAGCTAAATTTATAAAGGTCATACGGCTGCTGTAGGATGGGTAATAATAAGGTTATATCCGAGAAAGGATACATTTTTTTTATCGTTCCATGAATCACTGTTTACAAAAGCCAAGGCGATCAATGTTTATGTTGGGTGAGTCTCCAGTACAACGTTCATGTAACATAGACTCGTCAATGTTTTTTTCCTGCTTTATATTGGAAGGGAACAAAGAAGAATCAATTTCGCTATAATAAAATTATTATTCCAGGAGCGACCTCTTAGAAATTCTTGCCGCCGGACTCCTGGATAAAGAATGGGAAACACGAAGAGATATATGAGTATTCGTTTTAAAAATAAACTAATATAAACTTTGTTCACAGGGAAGAGAAAGAGATGTTATTGTAAGTGACTAAGATCGAAGACCATCTGAGTACCTGAGGTCTGGCTCAGGAGAGGTCAAGGTGAGGTAACTAGTGACATCATTGCTGTCACACCCCTCAAGGGATGGTCCTTGACGCTGGTGAGGGGCTCTTGTTCTAGGGAATTAGATCTGTGCTCCAGTTCCCTGAAATGAGCCTCAATACCTTCCATCCCCTTAACCCACAAACGCTGTGCAATCCTCGCGAGGGTTTAGCGCTCCTCCATGATTATAAATATTATTGGTGTCACAAGCGGCAGAGCCGTCAAGGACAACCACTACTGCAGTGCTTTACAGCTTTCCCTGTGGGAATGTTTCTAATCTTTCCCCCCTTCCCCCGCACATAGGTATCTATATGCATATTGTTTAACCGGTTTCTCTCCCCATGACCTAGCATGCTAACGTATTTCTTATCTCACCTGAGCCTGATCTCAGGTGTTTGTTAACCTTATATGGCAGTTTATATGTGTGTTTTTGTATACTAACAAAGTCCAGTCGTGGACGTAACGTCGTTAAAATGGTTTGTCCGCAAATTCCTTCCATCAGTTATCCGGATTATGAAATAATAAGCATAAGGGGATCGAGGAGGCTCAGGTGGGGAAGGGGCTAGTATAAGCAGAGTTCGAAACAACGTACAAGAAACAAAGAGAAGCAGAGATATAAGAGTGTGTAGGATCGAAGAACTTGTTTGTGTCATTGATTTTTTTAGTTATGAACGGAAGAGGATCAAAGTGGTTCAAGTAGTATGGAGGAGCGAGGATGATCGTGTTGGCTGGCTATTACCCTGGCCTGAGCTACGAGGCCGAGCTAGGAAGCTGCCCTACTTAAGGGATGAGAGGGGGCTCCCTTGAGGGATGCTGGCCGGTATTAGGAGATTATCGTAACTTGGAGATGTATGCAGTGGAGGCTGGCGGTGGGCGGGGCCGCAGCTGGTTACAGGTGAAGTGTATCGTATTTTGCGACATATTACAAAATGTTCCACCCTCCTGGCGGCCCCCACCGATCCTCCTTTAGAGATGCCCCGCAAAAAAGACAACAAACGTGTTTTATAATATATTTATATTTGAGTGACAGATACACTGAGTGAATCAGGAATCTGGGTCATATTTGGTATTAATACTGTCGAGTTTAGTTTTTATTTTGCAAGAATAAAAATATATTTTCGTACATCTGAAAGATGATCGAATCTCCTGCCTCCAGTATCCATGTAAACGTAATCACAGAGCCATAAAGGAAGACATTCCTTTCAATTTCCCCGAATTCAATTAGCTAAAGCTCCAAATATTTTTCTTTTTAATTCAAGTAAACACGAGTCACACTGAGGGTCAGAGGAGCACGTACCAAAAATCCGCAATATACGGCAAACATTTTAAAGCTGGTGGCGGGTTTGGCGTAGGAATTACACCATCTACTAGATAGCCGGATACGTTGCCAGAGCTCGTCTGCAGGCTGCGTCTGCAGGCTGCGACTGCGGCTGCGGCTGCGTCTGCTGAGGTTGGTTAAAAAAACATGATTCTCTCTCAAAATTTCACCAGAGAATTAGTATGTAACTTCTGTTGTCTAAATAAATGTTGTATATGTGAAAATTTGAGTGTATGAGTGAGTTGTGGTTGAGTGGTGAGGACGGGGTATGTGGAGGAGAGTGCATGGCAACTGTGACACCGCGGGGCGCAGGTGACGGACTTATCGGGAAATGGCTGGTGGGGTCATCAGTTTGACCCAGTATCACAGGGACGGGCGCCCCACAGCACGCACTCTCTCCCACCAATCACTTTAGAGGAAACCTGCCGATTTTTCTTTTTTCCAAATTAAAGCTTAACTTGTATTTTAGCGAAAATAAATCAAATGTCTATATGCAGCATCACTGGCGAGAAGTTGCTACTCGATAAAAAGAATCTGGCCTTTAACAAGTAAACAAGAGTATGGGGATATGTTTGTTTCCCTGCGAGGATTATTCTCAACATCCCAATCCTCTATCTTAAAACCCTCGGGAGACAGACTAGCTCCATCTCAATTTCCTAATTATTTCTGCTATTTTTTTCATTTACAAATAAATTTTACAGCTAAGAACGTTTATCCTACAGCTCATTTCTAAGTTTAGTCTCATCTAAGGTCTATTACCTCAGGATGCGACGCACAACAGTCCACTAGCATACAGGTACCTACTTACTGCTAGGTGTACAGGGGCAGTAAGTGTAAAGAAACATGTCCAACGTTTCCAACCGTGCTGGGGATCGTACCACGGACACTCAGTATGTGAGCTGAGTGTGCTGCCTGTAAGGTGTAGTACTATACATGTATCTACAAAGAGTTGAAGTATTAGCAATAAAGGTCGAGAATCAAAACCTGGTCATCGTGGTTGTCTACAAGCCCCCGGATGCAACGTCCCAACAATTGACCACTGTCTGGAAAATCTTCCAGCTCCTGCCTCCAACATCTTGCTACTGGGGGATTTCAACCTCAGGCACCTAAAATGGAGGAACATTGCAAACAATGTGGTAGCAGAGATAACACCAGGAGGCAGCTCAGATGAAAATTCACACATGCATGAACTTTTAAATCTCTGCAACAAATTCACCTTAAACCAGCAAATAGTAGAGCCCACAAGATTAGAGAATACGCTGGACCTCATCTTCACCAACAATGATGATCTGATACGAAATGTCATCATATCAAAAACAATATACTCAGATCACAACTTAATAGAGGTCCATACATGCATGCGGGGAGCCCCAGATCAACAAAATGTGATCAGCCGCGAGGGAGGTTTCTCCAAATTCAACTTCAATAACAAAAACATAAGGTGGGTCCAAGTAAACCAAGTCCTAAATGATATAAACTGGGAAGATTGCCTAAGCATCACGGATCCCAACCTATGTCTAGAACAAATTAACTCTGTGGTACTTGAGGTTTGCTCAAGGCAAATTCCCTTAAGGAAAAGGAAGAGAAGATGCAAACTAGAAAGAGAGAGGCGCTCCCTATACAGGCGAAGGCAAAGAATAACGGAGCGGCTACAGGAGGCCAATATCTCTGAAATACGTAGGGAGACACTAGTCAGAGAAATAGCAAACATTGAATTAAAACTAAAGGAATCTTACAGGAATCAAGAGACACGGGAAGAAAAAAAAGCCATAAATGAAATTGAAAGAAACCCAAAGTATTTCTTTTCCTATGCAAAATCAAAGTCGAGAACAACAACCAGTATTGGGCCCCTACTTAAACGGGATGGGTCCTACACAGATGACAGCAAGGAAATGAGTGAGTTACTTAAGTCCCAGTATGACTCAGTTTTTAGCGAGCCACTAACCAGACTGAAAATCGAAAACCTAAATGAATTTTTTATGAGAGTGCCACAGAATTTGACAGACGCATGCCTTTATGACATCACCACGACGCTAAATGACTTCGAAAAGGCAATAAATGACATGCCCATGCACTCTGCTCCAGGCCCAGACTCATGGAACTCTGTGTTCATCAAGAACTGCAAGAAGCCCCTATCACATACTTTTAACATCTTATGGTGAGGAAGCATGGACACTGGGATCGTCCCGCAGCTACTAAAAACAACAGACATAGCCCCGCTCCACAAAGGGGGCAGTAAAGCAATAGCAAAGAACTACAGACCAATTGCGCTAACGTCCCATATCATAAAAATCTTTGAAAGGGTTCTAAGAAGCAAGATCGCCACCCATCTTGATACCCATCAATTGCACAACCCAGGACAGCATGGGTTTAGAGCAGGCCGCTCCTGTCTGTCCCAACTACTGGACCACTACGACAAGGTCCTGGATGCTCTAGAAGATAAACAGAATGCATATGTTATATATACAGATTTTGCAAAAGCCTTTGACAAGTGTGAACATGGTGTAATAGTACACAAAATGCGTGATAAAGGAATAACAGGAAAAGTTGGTAGATGGATCCATAATTTCCTAACATGTAGAACACAAAGAGTAGTAGTCAACAGAGTAAAGTCTGAGGCAGCTACTGTGAAAAGCTCTGTTCCACAAGGCACAGTACTTGCTCCCATCCTATTCCTCATCCTCATATCAGATATTGACAGGGATATAAGCAACAGTGCTGTGTCTTCCTTTGCAGATGACACCCGAATCTGTATGACTGTGTCCACCGTTGAAGACACTGCAAGACTCCAAGCAGACATAAACCAAATCTTTAAATGGGCTGCAGAAAACAATATGAAGTTCAATGATGAGAAATTTCAATTACTCAGATACGGAAAACGTGAAGAAATTAAAATCTCTTCGGAGTACAAAACTAATTCCAACCACACAATAGAGCGAAAAACTAATGTCAAAGACCTGGGAGTGATCATGTCAGAGGATCTCACCTTCAAGGACCATAACAAAGTAGCAATTGCATCTGCTCGAAAATGACAGGATGGATAATGAGAACCTTCAAAACCAGGGATGCCAAGCCCATGTTGACACTTTACAGATCGCTTGTTCTATCTAGGCTAGAATATTGCTGCACACTAACGGCACCTTTCAAGGAGGGTGAAATTGCTGACCTTGAAAATGTGCAGAGAACCTTCACCGCACGCATAAGTGCGATAAACCACCTCAACTACTGGGAACGCTTGAAGTTCCTAAACCTGTACTCTCTAGAACGCAGGCGGGAGAGATACATTATTATATACACATGGAAAATTCTCGAGGGCTTAGTACCAAACTTGCACACAAAAATCACTCCCTACGAAAGCAAAAGACTCGGCAGGCGATGTAACATCCCCCCAATGAAGAGCAGGGGTGCCACTAGCACGTTGAGGGACAACACAATAAGTGTGAGGGGCCCAAGATTGTTCAACTGCCTCCCAGCATACATCAGGGGGATTACCAACAAACCCCTGGCTGTCTTCAAGCAGGCACTGGACAGGCACCTCAAGTCGGTACCTGATCAGCCGGGCTGTGGTTCGTACGTTGGACTGCGTGCGGCCAGCAGTAACAGCCTGGTTGATCAGGCTCTGGTCCAACATGAGGCCTGGTCACGGACCGGGCCGCGGGGGCGTTGACCCCTGGAATTCTCTCCAGGTAGACTCCAGGTATAACATCAAACAATGGTAAAGATTAATATTAGTCAATAAAATAATATAAGAAAAGCTAAGTTATTTTTTGTTGGAAATATATTGCTATTTTTTGGTACTCAGTGTCAAATTAATGTATTATAAATATGAAAGATTCTGACACTCAATGAAAATATTCGTTTTTTATTTCTTTTTATTTTCACTTTTGTTCTGCCAGACACATCATGTGAAGGAGTCAAGAAGACACTGACCAGCCAGACTGCGGGGAACAAGAGAGGGGGCCATAACCTCTCCAGAGGAGGAGGTATTTTTTTAGTGCCAGGAAGGAAAAAAGACTGTCACCTTATTGATCCTCTTCTAGTATCTAGCCAGTTTCTAGTTTCGTAACAGTTTTTCAGAGTATTCTAGTCCAGTTATCCCATAAATTATGTGGCTTCTCATTAGTTCTTTTTTGGACTGCAACTGGATGAATACAAACTAACGGCACCTTTCAAGGAGGGTGAAATTGCTGACCTTGAAAATGTGCAGAGAACCTTCACCGCACGCATAAGTGCGATAAACCACCTCAACTACTGGGAACGCTTGAAGTTCCTAAACCTGTACTCTCTAGACAAAGGTGTCTAGGTGGTAGCAAATACAGTTAACGTAGTTAGAATAATTAAGGATATAAGCTCCTTCACAACTCTTGTAGTATAACTTGTTATACTTATATATCATAGTTATTATGTATATAAAAATCATATGGTGCTATGGATACATGTGATAAAATACTGTATTACTCTTAATATATATGTACCGTCTGGAATGTTGCTATGATCAAATGTCCTCATAAATAGAAGAGTATTGATGTGTATGCGTATGTTCAATGTGCTCAGACTGACTCAACTTATATTGTGACTGACAACAAGTCCTGAAATAATTCCAGAACTGTTGACCAGTGAATTTTTTCAGGACTTGTTGTCAGTCACAATATAAGTTGAGTCAATCCGAGCACATTGAACACGCGCATGTGAGGAACATGAATGTTCAGATTAATAAAAGATGTAGGATGTTGTGTTATTGACTTATCAGGTATTACCAGAGAGGTATAGGCATATGTTTAGATGTTTAAAGATCCAGGAAGGACAATCCTTGGTGGAGTATGGAAAGATGTCGCTGCTGACTAAATGGTGCCGCTCCAAGGATTTTGTAGGTGTTTATGAAGTTGTAATTACTTTGGTTTTACTAGAAGATATTTTGAAAAGTGTACCGTCTGACCTTAAGGCATATCTTGAGGGAAAATTTTCTCTACCAACTAGGAGGAGTAAGAAATTTCACAGTTTTAAGCCAAATTTTTTCAAACCTCATAATCCAAAGAGTCAGTCTACTAACCACCAGAATCCTGGTTCCCAGGGATTTAAGTCTACTTCTCAGCTTCCTGCTCAGGGAAGTGGTAAGTCAGTTTCAGGTGCAGGAAATCAGGGAACAGGTAGGAAAAGCCCAATTCCCGAAGGACAAGGGATTCAGTCTACCTCAGGTGAGCATGGTAACTTTAAAGTTTATAATTGTACTTACTGTAATAAGAAGGGTCACTTACAGCAGTATTGCAGAGAGATGCTTAAGGACCAGGCTTCTGTATAGGACTTACGTAGGTACCCCAGTTACACATGCAGTAGCTTGTATTGCAGTCTTACCCCAGAGTACACCAAGAAGTTCAGCTGTTTTAGACCCTCGGATGAAGGTCTTTTCAAGTAAGTCCACAGTGGCCTTGCACCAAAGTAAAGGCAGGGTAGGAGGTGTTATGTATTTAAGGGAAGGATGTAGCACATTCTCGTTACTGGGCAAGGATGTATTACCAGTGTCTGAAGATACACTGGAAAATATAAATATTTTTTAGAAACGATTTCGGGATCCACTGTTAGGACTCCTGTACATAGACTGTGAGTGGAGTCTGGGTACCTGCCTGTTGGTATTACAGAAGATTTACCTTTTTCAGGTGTTGACCTACTACTAGGCAACACTGTTATGGGTCTCCTCAAAAGTGAGGAATGTTTGGTTTGGAGGGACCCTGATTAACAAGGTTTTGAGGTCAAAACTAAATCTAATGTGACTAAAAAATTTCTAAAGTATACTATGACTAGACAGGTGAGCAAGGGAAAAACTTCTGTGCCTCGCCTTGATCTTTCTACTGACTGTGGTGACAGTTGGACCTGGGGAACCTGTTCATTGAGTCTGAGCTGCAGGAGACTATGGGCAGTGATGAACCGGCCCAGGCCAAACCCGGTTTAGGGAGGTGTCTTGGTCCTGGCATGGGAGTCTGAAGCAGCTGGTTGAGGTCCAGGGATGTGGTGACTCCTGAAGGCTATTCAGTTACCAGCTGTTACAGAGGAAGTAGTTCCCAAATTTAACAAATGTTTATTTTACAGAGTATGTGACCATGCAGTCATGTCAGAGCCATTTGAGGATAAGGTTCTGAATTTTTTACAGAATCCCAATGGAGGATATTTCAGTATTGAGTAGGGAGAGCTGGATAATAAATGTTTACCAATCACTTATCTTTTTACCAGGTTACCAGAGTTCTTGCCCTTTCTTAAAAATTGTGTGTTTATGATTTTGAGATTTCTAGTGAATTTTTTTAGTCAGTTAGGCTTTGTACAACCCAACCAGAAGTCAAATTTTATAAAATGTCATGAAGTTTTAAGCGACGTAAATAAGAAACAGTCTAGCAATGTCTATCACTCTGAGAGTCAAAGTCATTAGTTTCACCAGTCTCTCAGGATGATGCATGTTTATTGCACCCAGTGCCAGAAGAACTGGGATGAGGGTATTCCCCTCCTTTTAATTGCCGTGCGGGGAAAAACTCTGGAATCATTAAGTCATGGGCTAGGTGAGGATGATGATGTTTTCCCCTCGGATCAAGGTAAAACATCTAGCTCTGCTGGATGCTTGATTGTTGTAGGATTGCGTGGTTCTGTGGGTTAGAGCGTCATGTGGTTTCGTTCACCATGAGGCTTGCCAAAATAACATGGGTTAGAATCCTCGGCTAGTCGCAGTGTTGTTATTTATTCCATACCACTCGTTCGTGGTTACAATAACACACACACACACACACACATATATATATATACCCACACACACACACATATATATATATATATATATATATATATATATATATATATATATATATATATATATATATATATATATATATATATATATATATATATATATATATATATATATTTATGCGTGTGTGTTATTGTAACCACGAACGAGTGGTATTGAATCAATAACAACAGTATTGCATATATATATATATATATATATATATATATATATATATAGCAATGAAACCACGAAACAAGTGGTATTAGAACATTAACCAAAGTGCGGCAGGCAAGGATTCGACCCCACGACACTTTGTCCTGCTTCAAGAGACAACACAACATACGTGTCACACTATCCACTACTCCACCAATCGATGGCGTAGTGGATAGGGTGACACGTACGGTGTGTTGTCTTTGAGGCAGGACAATGTGACGTGGGTCGAATCTGGCCTACCGCAGTTTGATTTATATATATATATATATATATATATATATATATATATATATATATATATATATATATATATATATATATATATATATATATATATATATATTTTTTTTTTTTTTTTTTTTATTAACACATCAGCCGATTCCCACCAAGGCAGGGTGGCCCGAAAAGAAAAACTTTCATCATCATTCACTCCATCACTGTCTTGCCAGAAGGGTGCTTTACACTACAGTTATAAAACTGCAACATTAACACCCCTCCTTCAGAGTGCCGGCACTGTACTTCCCATCTCAGAACTCAAGTCCGGCCTGCCGGTTTCCCTGAATCCCTTCATAAATGTTACTTTGCTCACACTCCAACAGCACGTCAAGATATTAAAAACCATATGCCTCCATTCACTCCTATCAAATACGCTCACACATGCTTGCTGGAAGTCCAAGCCCCTCGCACACAAAACTTCCTTTACCCCTCCTCCAACCTTTCCTAGGCCGACCCCTACCCCGCCTTCCCTCCACTACAGATTTATACACTCTCGAAGTCACTCTGTCTCGTTCCATTCTCTCTACATGTCCAAACCACCTCAACAACCCTCCTCAGCTTCTGGACAATCGTTTTGGTAATCCCGCAACTCCTCCTAATTTCCAAACTCCGAATTCTCTGCATTATATTCACACCACACATTGACCTCAGACATGACATCTCCACTGCCTCCAGCCTTCTCCTCGTTGCAACATTCATCACCCATGCTTCACACCCATATAAGAGCGTTGGTATAACTATACTCTCATACATTCCCCTCTCTTTACTTCCATGGACAAGGTTCTTTGTCTCCACAGACTCGAGTGCTCCACTCACCCTTTTCCCCTCATCAATTCTATGATTCACCTCATCCTTCATAGACCCATCCGCCGACATGTCCACTCCCAAATATCTGAATACATTCACCTCCTCCATACTCTCTCCCTCCAATCTGATATCCAATATATATATATATATGTGTGTGTGTGTGTGTGTGTGTGTGTGTGTGTGTGTGTGTGTGTGTGTGTGTATAGAGATGGATAGATATACAGTTGCAGAAGGAAAAATAAATTCAGAGCATCATCATCATTTACATTACAATGTGTAATGTTTTGGTGAATTAATTTACCCTCATTACATTTTCTATGCAACTCATGCCGTTGCAACAGTGTCAGAATTACATGCAACTGCTGAAGCAGACCACACAAGCAATCTAAATAGTTAATAACTTAATTAAATACTGGGATTTTGAAGCTTCTAAAATCTCTCTCCTGCAATACCCAATGCTTTCTGATAATTACTCTTTGCTTTCCCTTAACAGATTCAACCTATTTCCTTAACGATACTCTGTTTATTTGACAGATGAAACTGTCTTGTTTGAACATGTTTTGCTTAGGTACTCAGTCACACTAATATTTTTTGTTCTTACTTAAATTATTTCTTCAGAGTTAATCTAATTTGTACGATTTGAGTTGAATTGTTATATATAGATTGCACAGAACCTTCCATATTTTTCTTTTATTCTTTCGTACTTTATCTCTGCCACTGAGAGAAAATAAGACAGAAAGATAAATGCAAATATCATGTAATATTTTATTAGTTAATTCTTTTAAATTATATAATTCTCTTCGTTTTTGATAACATTTCCCAAGAAAGGCCATTATGTTGGCCAGTGTAAACGGGTATCATAGACTTAATGCGGAAGTAGTGTTATTGGTAATTAACTGGCAGGTTCCAATGGAACACAAATATATAAACGTTATAGACCGGATTATAAAATATTTCTTTTATCATAAAGGGTAACACAAAGGTAAGAGTCGATCTGTTTATTAAAACATTCTTGATAACTCACTATTCAGATTTTATTGAGAAATATGATATCACTATTCAGATTTTATTGAGAAATATGATATCAATATTCAGATTTTATTGAGAAATATGATATAACTATTCAGTTTTTATTGAGAAATATGATATCACTATTCAGTTTTTATTGAGAAATATGATATCACTATTCAGTTTTTATTGAGAAATATGATATCACTATTAAGTTTTTATTAAGAAATGTGATATCACTATTCAGTTTTTATTGAGAAATATGATATCACTATTCAGTTTTTATTGAGAAATATGATATCACTATTCAGTTTTTATTGAGAAATACGATATCACTATTTAGTTTTTATTGAGAAATATGATATCACTATTCAGATTTTATGAAATATGATATCACTATTCAGTTTTTATTGAGAAATATGATATCACTATTCAGTTTTATTGAGAAATATGATATCACTATTAAGTTTTATTAAGAAATGTGATATCACTATTCAGTTTTTATTGAAATATGATATCACTATTCAGTTTTATTGAGAAATATGATATCACTATTCAGTTTTATTGAGAAATACGATATCACTATTTAGTTTTTATTGAGAAATATGATATCACTATTCAGTTTTATTAAAAATATGATATAACTATTCAGTTTTTTTTGAGAAATATGATATCACTATTCAGTTTTATTGCGAAATATGATATCACTATTCAGTTTTTATTGAGAAATATGATATCACTATTCAGTTTTTGAGAAATATGATATCACTATTCAGTTTTTATTGAGAAATATGATATCACTATTTAGTTTTTATTGAGAAATATGATATCACTATTTATTTTTTATTGAGAAATATGATATCACTATTCAGTTTTAATTAAGAAATATGATATCACTATTCAGTTTTTATTGAGAAATATGATATCACTATTCAGTTTTTATTGAGAAATATGATATCACTATTCAGTTTTTATTGAGAAATATGATATCACTATTCAGTTTTTATTGAGAAATATGATAAACGATATGAATTCGTCAAAAGTTATTCGCCCACTTAAGTTATTAATAAAATTAAAAAAAACAAAACCTTCAATGAAACTAAGAAGTACAATGGAATACAGTGATAAATTAATAAAAATAATAAAGTGGTAGAAGTACATTTGCTGATTTGGCTTTAATAAGAAAACCTAAGAAAAAAAAACCGGTCAAAACAATACTAAATGGTAGGCGAATTTTTACTGATTGTTTTTGCTTTTAAAGTAAAAATGCTATTATAAAATAACTAAAATATATTTATTAATATTCTGCATTGAAAGAATTAATGACCGTTTTTGTTATTTGTTTATAGTTTTACTGTAATTGATGTCTTATTCACCGTGATCCTCATTACATACATGATCATACACATAGGACTCGACCCCTGCAACCACAACTAGGTGAGTACACGTTCCCTCACCCACACAAACACACTCGACCCTGCAATCACATATAGATCCACTGAAACTGGGCAACTACCTGAGGTATGGAAGATGGCAAATGTAGTCCCAATTTTTAAGAAAGGAGACAGACACGAGGCATTACACTACAGATCTGTGTCACTGACGTGTATAGTA